>CABHPP010119086.1:0-32127 GCA_902168425.1 Peromyscus attwateri | reverse complement strand
TCTCTCTCTCTCTCTCTCTCTCTCTCTCTCTCTCTCTCTCTCTCTCTGTCTTTTGTTTGGTTTGGCTAAGGGCTTGTCTATCTTGTTTATTTTCTCAAAGAACCAACTCTTTGTTTCATTGATTCTTTGTATTGTTCTCTTTGTTTCTATTTTATTGATTTCAGTTCTCAATTTTATTATTTCCTGGCGTCTATTTCTCCTGGGTGACTTTGCTTCTTCTTGTTCTAGATCATTCAGGTGTGCTGTTAAGTCACTAGTGTGAGATTTCTGCAACTTCTTTATGTGGGTGTTTAGTGCTATGAATTTTCCTCTTAGCACTGCTTTCATAGCATCTCATAAATTTGGATATATGGTGTATTCATTTTCATTGATCTCTAGGAAGTCTTTAATTTCTTTCTTATTTCTTCCTTGACCCATTGGTGATTCAGTTGAGCATTATTTAGTTTCCATGAGGTTGTAGGCTTTTTGTAATTTTTGTTGTTGTTGAAGTCTAACTTTAAACCATGGTGGTCTGATAGAACACAGGAGGTTATTCCAATTGTTTTGTGTCTGTTGAGATTTGCTTTGTGGCCAAGTATGTGGTCGATTTTAGAGAAGGTTCCATGGGGTGCTGAGAAGAAAGTATATTCTTTTTTGTTAGGATGGATGTTCTGTAGATATCGATTAAGTCCATTTGAGTCATAACATCAGTTAAGTCCTTTATTTCTCTGTTAAGTTTCAATTTGGCAGATCTGTCCAGTGGTAAAAGTGGGGTGTTGAAGGCTCCCACTATTAATTGTTGTTGGTGAGCTTTTTTCCAGGTCCCACCAAGCCCCGCAGTTTTACAACCCATGTATAAAATAATTACTCAGACGCTTATATTACTTATAAACTGTATGGCTGTGGCAGGCTTCTTGTTAACTGTCCTTATATCTTAAACTAACCCATTTCTATAAATCTATACCTTGTCACATGGCTCGTGGCTTACCGGTATCTTTACATGCTGCTTGTCCTGGCGGTGGCTGGCAGTCTCCTCCTCCACCTTCCTGTTCCCTCAATTCTCCTCTCTGTTAGTCCCGCCTATACTTCCTGTCTGGCTACCAGCCAATCAGTGCTTCATTTATTAACATATTTGTCATACAGAACATCCCACAGCACTTCCACTTTTTTTCTTTTTCAAAAAGGAAGGTTTTAACTTTAACAGTAAAATTACATATAACAATACAATTATCGAGCAAGAATTACAGTTACAATATTAAAGAAGATATCTATCTTATATTTGTGAGTTTAAGGTTTTATATCTAACTTATCTTTTATCATAACTAAGGAAAATTGTAAGTATCTAGTCTTCAACCACATCAAAGACCTGAGAAGGAATATTATGGTACCTGAGAAATGGTAGATGGATGTAAGCAACTTTTGGGAATCTTGTAAGAGTAGACCGAGACAGCTGACAGCCTGGACAGTCACCTAATGTTTGTTAGCATTGTTGGTGTATTTAAATTGGCTACAGGCCTAGAGTATCTGACAGACCATTTTCAGAAGCAGGAATTTTGAAAGACCATCTTACCCTGTCTTGGCAGAGTACAGTGGTCGCTTTTCTTGTGTCCCGCTTGTCCAGAAAGGACAGCATTGTATTTATACTGTCAGCAGTCGAGGCAAGGGCAGTTCTTTGCCCAGTAGGCCATTTTGTGCCAAGAAGACAAACTTCCAAATGGAAATGTCTTAGAAGCCCAACCTTCTCTTGGGATCAAATTGGTGTAGCCAGGAGCAATTGTGTCTCACATTAACAGAATTTTAAGTTATTTAAATGCCATATTCTCTAGGTCTATGAAGTGTTTGAAGATTAACTTTTTATCTGAAATATATCTATGTATATCTAGAAGACTTAACTAACATGGCTACAAATGTGATTATCATAGATGACTAATTATTAATCTATTTTTTAATTATCCATTACAATTTTAAATGAGTTACATAAACATAATACCTCAAACAAAAGTAGAAATATACACACAGTATAACAAAATCAACTTTAAGTTTGTATCAATAAACTAAAATTTATGTCAATGTAAAACATTTTAAACATAAACTAAAATCTATACCAATGTGAAACATTTTAAACAAGTTGTTGTTCTTTAAAAGTAGATCCATTAATCTACCCTTTTATCCTATCATCTCTGTATCCTATATATCTATATCATATCCCCCCCTTTTTTTCAGAAAGAGATCGCATTTATAATTAACCTGTTTTAAATAAAAATATTGGTTTTTCTCTGTCCCATACCAGAGTGCTCTTTTGATATGGGACAAAAGAATCTTTTAACCTTTTATTTTAGGAATATGTCTGGGTTTAGAGAGGGAGTGAGCCCATTCCATCTCCAAAGCCAGCTTGGTATATTTGGGAATTTGGGCTTAGATTCTCTTACTACTTTCTGTTGGAGGGGGGCACTGTACCTTATGGGGACACAAAGAACATTTTAGAATTATGGAGTAGTCCGTGAGGGTGTATCGTCTGAGCCAGTTGCCTTGAGACGGTTTTGGATGTTGGATCATCTGGGCTATGGTGTCATTCGAGCTGTTGGGTGCCATTTGTTGTTGGTGAGCTTTTTTCCAGGTCCCACCAAGCCCCGCAGTTTCACAACTCACTTATAAAATAATTACTTAGACGCTTATATTACTTATAAACTGTATGGCTGTGGCAGGCTTCTTGCTAACTGTTCTTATATCTTAAATTAACCCATTTCTATAAATCTATACCTTGTCACATGGCTCGTGGCTTACCGGTATCTTTTTTTTTGAATTTATTTTATTTTATTTTACAATATAATTCAACTTTACATATCAGCCATAGATTCCCCCATTCTCCCCCCTCCCACCCCGCTCCCTCCCCCCCCCAACCCCCATTTCCTTTCCTCCAGGGCAAAGACTCCTCCGAGGATTGAGATCAACCTGGTGGACTCAGTCCAGGCAGGTCTAGTCCCCTCCTCCCAGGCCGAGCCAAGCAACCCTGCTAAGCCCCGGGTTTCAAATACAGCCAATGCACTGAGCACAGGACCCGGTCCAAATGCCTGGATGTCTCCCAGACAGATCAAGCTAATCAACTGTCTCACCCATTCAGAGGGCCTGATCCAGTTGGGGGGCCCTCAGCCATTGGTTCACAGTTCATGTGTTTTCATTCGTTTGGTCACTCGTCCCTGTATTCCATCCATCCCTGGTCCCAACAACTCTTGCTCACATAAACCCTCCTCCTTCTCGCCAATTGGACTCCCGGAGCTCCACCCGGGGCCTGACCGTGGATATCTGCATCCAGTTATCTCAGTCACTGGATGGGGTTTCTAGCATGACAATTAGGGTGTTTGGCCATCCTATCACCAGGGTAGGTCAGTTCGGGCTATTTCTCGACTGTTGCCAGCAGTCTATTGTGGGGGCATCTTTGTGGATTTCTGTGGGCCTCTCTAGCACTTTGCTTCTTCCTATTCTCATGTGGTCTTCATTTGCCATGAACATTCCTTGTGTTCCCATTCTGTTCTTGATCCAGTTGGGATCTCCTGCTCCTCCAAGTTCTTTTTCCCTCACCCCTCACCCCTCATTACCCACACTCACGTACAGACTGTTCATGTAGATCTCATCCATTTCTCTGTCATTGGGCGATCCCTATGTCTTTCTTGGGGTCCTGTTTTCCAGGTAGCCAGCCTCCCTGGTGTTGTGAGTAGCCGTCCAGTCATCCTTGTTCCACAACTAGTATTCTCCTATGAGTGGGTACATACCATGTTTGTCTTTCTGAGTCTGGGTTACCTCACTCAGGAGGATTTTTTCTAGATCCATCCATTTGCCTGCAAACCTCATGATGTCATTATTTTTCTCTGCTGAGTAGTATTCCATTGTGTATATGTACCACAGTTTATTTATCCATTCTTCGGTTGAAGGGCATCTAGGTTGTTTCCAGGTTCTGGCTATTACAAATAATGCTGATATGAACATAGCTGAGCAAGTGCCCTTGTGCTTACCGGTATCTTTACATGCTGCTTGTCCTGGCGGTGGCTGGCAGTCTCCTCCTCCACCTTCCTGTTCCCTCAGTTCTCCTCTCTGTTAGTCCCACCCATACTTCCTGTCTGGCTACCGGCCAATCAGTGCTTTATTTATTAACATATATGTCATACAGAACATCCCCCAGCAATTAATGTGTTGGGTTTTATATGTGATTTAAGCTTTAGTAATGTTTCTTTTACATATGTGGGTGCCCTTGTGTTTTTGGCATAAATGTTCAGAATTGAAACTTCATCTTGGTGGATCTTTCCTGTAGTGAGTATGTAATGCCCTTCTTGATCTCTTTTGATTGATTGTAGTTTGAAGTCTATTTTGCTGGATATTAGGATGGCTACATCAGCTTGCTTCTTAAGACCATTTGATTGGAAAGACTTATCTCAGCCTTTTATTCTTAGGTAGTATCTATCTTTGAATTTGAGGTGTGTTTCTTGTATGCAACATAAAGATGGGTCCTGCTTTCATATCCATTCTGTTAGCCTGTGTCTTTTTATAGGTGAATTAAGTCCATTGATGTTAAGGGATATTAATGACCAGTGATTGTTAATTCCTGTTATCTTTTGGTGGTAGTGTGTGTATATTTCTCTTCTTTGGGGTATACTGCTGTGGTGCTATCTATTGCCTGTGTTTTCAAGGGTGTATCTGACTTTCTTAGGTTGGAATTTTCTTTCTAGTGCTTTCTGTAGGGCTGGATTTGTGGATAAGTACTGTTTAAATCTGTTTTTGTCTTGGAATGTCTTGTTCACTCCATCTATGATGATTGAAAGTTTTGCCTGGTATATTAGTCTAGGCTGGCATCCATGGTCTCTTAGTGTCTGCATTATATCTGTCCAGGTCCTTCTGGCTTTCAAAGTCTCCCTTGAGAAATTGGGTGTTATTCTGATGGGTTTGCCTTTATAAGTCACTTGGCCTTTTTCCTTTGCTGCTCTTAGTATTCTTTCTTTATTCTGTATGTTTAGTTGTTTAATTATTATGTGGCGAGGGGACTTTTTGCAGGGTTCTAGTCTGTTTGGTGTTCTATAGGTTTCTTGTATCTTCATAGGCTTTTCCTTCTTTAAGTTGGGAAAGTTTTCTTCTATGATCTTGTTGAATATATTTTCTGTGCCTTTGAGTTGGTATTCTTCTCCTTCCTCTATCCCTATTATTCATAGGTTTGGTCTTTTCATGGTGTCTCAGATTTCTTGGACATTTTGTGTTATGATTTTTTTGGTATTGGTATTTTCTTTGACTGATGAATCCATTTCCTCTATTGTATCCTCTACGCCAGAGATCCTCTATTCCATCTCTTGTATTCTGTTGGTTATACTTGCATCTGAAGTTCCAGTTTGTTTACTCAGATTTTCTATTTCCAGCATTCCCTCTGTTTGTGTCTTCTTCATTGTTTCTATTTCCCTTTTCATGTCTTGAACTGTTTCCCTCACCTGTTTCATTGCCTTTTCATGGTTTTCTTTAAGGGATTTATTGCTTTCTTCCAATTTTTTATTTGTCTTTTCCTCTATTTCTTTACAGATTTCTTCCCATTTTTTGTTTGACTTTTTCTCAATTTCTTTATTGATTTCCTCCATTTTCCTCAATTTTGTTTTTCATTTTTTCTTGAAAGGCCTCTAGTATCTTCATGATGCTATTCTTAAGGTTGCTTTCTTCTGCTTCTTCTACCTTGTGATGTTCAGGTCTTGCTGTTGGAGGAGGGCTAGGTTCTGATGATGCTGTATTGCTCTTTATGTTGTTGTATGTACTTCTGCCTTGACGTCTGCCCATCTCCTCATGGATTCATTCTTGGTCTTATCAGGGCTCTTGGTTCAGTCAGAGCTGACAGATTCTATGTTTCAGGAAGCCTCTCTTGGTCCAATGAGAGGTGGCAGATTCTACTTCTCAGAAAGCCACTCTTGGTCTAATGAGGGCTGGCAGATTCCCTGTCTCCTGAGGTTACTCTTGGTCCAATGACAGCTCTTTGTCCAATGAGAACTCTCTAGGCCCAATGAGAGCTCTCTCTCTGGGCCGGATGAGAGCTGGGGATTGGTTTCCAAGCCTCAGGAACTGGTGGGGTCTCGGCGGATGGGTGTGGGGGCAGGGCATGTAGATTGCAGGGCCTGCTGGGGGGTCTTGGAGAATGGGAGCCTTCCCGCAGGAGCCCTGCCAGCTGGCCAGCAATGGGGACTGAGTTGGGTGACTGTTCCCCGGGAAAGCCTGGGGCCCAGGAATGGGTCGTAGGGGCAGGCCTCCCTGGGTATGAACAGAGTCACTCACCTCTGGGCTGGTTCTGGGTTAATTTAAGTTGTAAGAGCTAGCTAGTAACAATCCTAAGTTGTCAGCCGAACATTTATAATTAATATTAAGTCTCTGTGTGCTTATTTAGGAGCTGGCCAGCAGTCCCAATGAAAAATTACATCTACAAGATGTTCCTCAATACATAGAAGAATATTACTCAGCAGTTGAAAAAATCAGATAATGAAATTCAGGCAAATGGATGGAACTAAAAATATTCATCCTGAATGAGGTAACCCAGACTCAGGAAGAAAATGTTGGTTTTTAGCGGAACTCTTATCCTGTGAGGAAAAGTCATGAAACACGACAGAATCCACTAACAAGAATTTTATTAAGATGAGGAGAGGATAGATGTGATCAGGCCTGCTGAAAGGAAACACGTGTGAAGGGGTGGGGGAACATGGGGGCCAGCTTTTAAAGGCCAAGCAGCACCTGCGCACAAAGGCCCATGTGGCTAATCCACTCATGTGCATACATCACGTGGTTGCACCACATGCTTTATGCAACCACACAGCCACAGGGTCATGGATCACACAGGACGTGTGACCCAAAAATGACTAGGTGGAAATGACTAAGTGTCCCATCAGGCATGCGCAGCTGTGGGGGCATGGTAGGAATTCCTACCATTCCGGACTCTTTGTTTTTATAAAAGATGGCAGATGAGTGGGTATAGGGCATCATTTCTCTCAAAAACTGTTTCCAGCTGACTTGGTGGGCATCAGTTGGCTCTTGGGGGGAGTAGGGAGGGGAGCTTCTGAAGTCCTGGGATGATGGGCTGTCTGTCGTCCATTCCCTGGAATTGTCCATCTTTCATGGCCGGGAACCTTTTGTCTGACAGGATACTGGTGACATAGAAAAAACTTAGAGAGAAAGAATCATTATTACTTTATTTTCTTTGGAGTGTTTCCAGACCAGGGTGTTGACACTTGTCGGAGGTAGATCCGGCCTGTCCAGATGGATTTAAGCTGGTTTCTGGAGCTCGGGAAAAATTTTGAACATGTTAAGAAGCAGCCATGAGAAAAGTAGTACTGTTTAATTTTTACCTGAGACAAGCTTTATCAGAGGTAGTTTATTTACGGCACCTGTTTCCTTTATTAGTTTAGTATTCAGGAAACACAGGTGATCAATTGCTGAGCATTTAACAGTGATAGACTGTTACATTAGAGTCTGTTTTTGCAGAGCCCAGACACTTTTGGGTCTGGGAGTGTAAATACCTTTTGATTATAACTGGTATGTTGTTGTTTTATCCTTACTGCGTGTGGGGTTGGTCACCTGCACAAAATGGCAAACACCCCGAGAGGGACATGTAGGTTCCTTTTAAACACAGGTAAGGAGTGTAGTGGGTAGCCATTCCAACTTTGATCTGGAAGTTCCAACCCCCATTGAGACTTCAGTAACTGTCACGCCTACAAGGCGGGACCAAGAGAGGACCCTAAAGACCTGAGATCCAGATGTGCCTGCTCTCTTGGTTCCTGGACCCTGGACACAGGAGGTAGACTGAGCCGAGTTCTCCAGAGAACACCACCGTACTGCGCTACGTCTTTCCCAGACCGTGCAACCTACCTGTGGTGGTATTGTGTTCCCCAAAATATTGTGTACCTTAATAAACTTATCTGGGGTCAGAGATAGAACAGCCACAATATTAAACATAGAGGATAGGCAGTGGTAGCACAGGCCTTTAATCCTAGCATTCCAGAGACAGAAATCCATGTGTTCAAGGATACACCCAAGCATGGTGACCAACGCCTTTAATCCCAGAAAGCAAGCCTTCAATCCCAGGGAGTGGTGGTAGAAAGCAGAAAGGTATATAAGGCGTGAGGACCAGAAACTAGAGGCATTTGCCCTGGAGAGGCATTTGGCCTGGAGAAGCATTTGGCCCAGTTAAGCATTCAGGCTTCTAGCAGCAGTTCAGCTGAGAGTCATTCTGGATGAGGACTCAGAGGCCTCCAGTCTGAGGAAACAAGACCAGCTGAGGATCTGTCGAGATGAGGTAGCTGTGGCTTATTCTGTGTCTCTGACCTTCCAGTGCTCACCCCAATACCCGGCTCAGGTTTGATTTTATTAATAAGACTTTTAAGACTCATGCTACACCTACCTATCCCTTCATTTGTAAGTTATGCCACTAAATAAACCTCCCTTTTAACTACGTGGAGTAGCCTTAATAATTTCACCAATAAAGGGGAATTTCAGGGTCAGCTACATAATTGGTTAAGCAAGCAACAGTTACATTAGTATATTTTTAATTGGCTTAGTCTTATCATTTTTGGGCACATCTGCACAAGCTTGGACATGACTCAGAAGGAGGATGCTGGGTTTGTCTTTGAGATACTGTTTTGCAGACGTAGGCCCTCTGTATTTGTTCTCTCCCTCAACCCTGAATGTAAGGGCCTTGTAGATAAATGGCTCTTTGCTGGGAGAGACACCTATTTGTGCTTCTCAGAAAACTGGAGCCTAAATTCAGTTGTGAAAGTGGGAGAGTTTAACCCCTTCAAGAGCTAAAAGGAGATGTGGACACAGGGCCCAAGCCCAAACCCAGAAGCACTATCTAGGTGATAATCATTTGCAAATGAAAATTTAATTTTCTCCAAGGGAGTTTCACTGGGGAAACAAACTACTCTTGTGGGTAGGCTGCATGCCCAGAAGGTGATGGCCAACAGAAAATGAACTCAACAGCATCTTTGGAGGTTCTTGTCTCATAATGTTGTGTTAGGACTTTTCCTTTTTTTTAATTAAAAAATGTATCATAACTTTTTGTCTTTTTTATTTTATTTTATTTATATTGTTCTTTCTTTTTACCCTACAGATCCTTTTCATAAACGTTGTGGCTTCTAGTTTAGTGTTTTTATGGTATTCCTGAGGGTGTGGACCAGTGAACCAGTGGGTCTGTTTCATGTGCCTTCTCTTGGGCTGTTTTCCTTCTCTTTGTTTTGATCTATCATGATGTATCAGTGTTTGTTTTATCTTATTATATTATATTTTATTATTATCCCTTAAAATCCTGTTTGTTTTCTAATGAGAGACAGAAGGGGGTGGATAAAGATGGGAGAGAGGTGGAAAGGAACTGGGAGTAGAGGGAGGGAAAACCATAATCAGGATATTTTATATGAAAAAAATCTATTTTCAATGAAATAAAAAAATTTAAAAAATACAAGTAGTATTTATTAATTTTTTTGCTTTTTTCTCTTTTTCCTCCCTCCCTCCCTCCCTCCCTCCCTTCCTTCCTTCCTTCCTTTCTTCCTTTCTTTTCTTTTCTTTTCTTTTTTTTTGGAAGACAGGGTCTGACAGACCAGGCTGGCCTAGAAATCACATCATGGCATACATCACCATACCTGGCTCTACTAAATTTATTGTTCACTCTGGAGAAGTGTCAAACAGGTCAAGGGTAGAGCATATAAGATTTTTTTTTTACAGAACTGTTAGTGATTGTAGAGAAAGAAATTACAACTTAAATTACCATAAATATATCTGTGTATGGTGACTCACAACTATAATACCAGCACTTGGGAGTCAGAGGCAGGTGAATATCTCTGAGTTTGAGGCCAGTCTTGTCTACAGAGTGAGTTACAGGTCAGCCAGGGCTACACAGAGAAACCCTGTCTCAAAAACAAAGCAACACAAAACAATCCAACAAACAAAAACCCCAACTGTAATCCCAACACTTCGGAAGTGGATGATCAGAAATTCAAAGCCATGCTTGGCTACATAGTAAGTTCAAGGCCAGTCTGAGGGACATGAGGGCCTGTTTTAAAAAACAAAAAGAGAAATGGTCAAATAAAACAGGATATGCTAATTTTAAAAAAATGTGTATTAGCCGGGCATGGTGGTGTACACCTTTAATCTCATCACTCAGGAAGCAGACTCAGGCAAATCTCTGAATTTGAGGATAGCCTGGTCTACAAAGTGAGTTCTGGGACAGCCAAGGTTGTTACACAGAGAAACCCTGTCTCAAAAAACAAAAACTGTATTTATTTGATATGTGCCTGTATGAGTTTATACATACCATGTGTGTTCAGGTGCCCACTGAGGTCAAAGAGATACAGATATCCTGTAACTGGAATCACAAGCAGTTGTTAGGTGCCTGATGTGTTTGCTGGAACTGAACCAGAATCCTCTGCAAGAGTGCTCTTAACCACTGAGCCATCTCTCCAGCCCATGATATGCTAATTTAATATCATATCTTAAAATAATTAAGTAGTCCATTCTATGTCATGCTACACGAAAAATAACTTGTAATTAAGTATATGCACCACCGTGTATTTATGTGTGTATGAAAATCAAAGAACAGAAAAGACACAGAGCAATCACATAACAAAGCTCATTTATGGAAGATGGGAGTGAAGCTCAGGTTGATGGTAGTTATCAAAGGGAAGTTTTGTCTTCTCTATAATCTTTTTTCTTTTTCTTTTCTTTTCTTTCCTTTTTTGGAGACAGGGTTTCTTTATGTAGCTCTGGCTGTTCTGAAACTGGGGCAATGTAGACCAGGGATTAAAGGTGTATGTATATCACTGTACAAGGATGTTTTGATTTTTTGAAGGAGGTTACATATAGTGTTGCTGGCTCTGCAGCTGGGGTCCCACTGTCTCTGTTCCTGGGGGCAGGGAGTGGGCAGATGCAGATTCAACGGCACAGATTCTGGGAGGTATGCAAGCAATCTCGTTTATTACACGAAGGACTGAGGTATTTACGTGTGTGCTGTTTGGTGGGCTCTGCTTCCAGTTGCTGTGGCATTTCTTGGTTTGGCCCTGGGTCTTACTTTGGGAGTTGTCATCTTGGGGGTCTGGTTTCAGGCTCCTCTGGGTCAGGGTACTACTGCGCATGTCAGAACTTTTTGTTTGCTTAAGGTGTGGCCCAGTGCTTTCAGCCTTACTCCACTCAATATAGTTTTCTTGTACTATGAAATTTTAAAAGCAACTAAATAAAATGAGCTATCTATATCAAGTCCTTCCATTTCATCACCTCTTGCTCAATTCTTAACCCACTCCTGTCTTTTATCTTGATCATTTCCCCAAATGGCTAGCTTTCTTTCTCTCCCTCCCTCCCTCCTCCCTCTCCTTCCTTCTGTCCCTTCCTCCCTCTGTCTTTCTTTTCTTTCATCTGACAGGTCTCATATATCCCAAGTTGGCCTTGAACTTCCTATGTAGCCAAAGACAACCTCACACTCCCAGTGTTCTTTGCTCTTCCTTCCTCCACCTAGTGCTGGGATTACTTGTGTGCTCCAGCACACCCAGCTCCAAGAGCTTTCTTTTGATGTCTGTTACCAAAGAGAAAATTTCTACTATTTAATTTTGCCTTTGATTCTCTGGCCCATTTCCCCCGTGAAATAGTCTCTTCCCCTGGCAACCAAATTCTGCATTTATATATGACATCATGTTCTTCAGGTTTTCTACCCAGATCCCTTTCTGCTGCTTCACTCAATCTGCAGTTCATCTTCTGTCAGACCACAAGCTACTGAATTTTCCAAAGATTGGTTGTATATCATCTTCTTGTTCTGTACCCTCCCTTCTCTCATTCATAAGCCATCAAGTCCTAACGCATATCAGCATTCCAGAGCCAAACATGTATCTGTAACCTCACTCTCCTATTTGTGCTTCTCAGAGTATACTGTATTCAGATACAAGCTCTTGGTCTGAAACCAATGAGTCATCCATGACACAGGGTTCTCCTTTCTGTACTACTTGCCATCAAATACCATAACTACTGAAAACTCTGGGTTGTTTGTTTGCTTGAAGACAGGGCCTCAGAGATTCAGGCCTGGCCTGGAACTTGCTATGTAGATAAGGCTAGCCTTGAGCTACTAATGCTCTTGTCTCTAACACCCAAGTGCTGGGATTGCACACATGCTCCAACTATACCTGGTTCAAATCCTCTCTTATATTTCCTGTATATCTAATTACACCTACAGTTCTTCATATATCACATTTATTTACTTTTGTGTATGTATGTGGGTGCATGTGTGCCATGTAGCATGTGTAGAGGTCATATGACAATTTAAGGAATTAGTTTTCTCTTTCCTATGTAGGGCCTGGGGGTCAGACTTAACAGCAAGGCCCTTTATCCACTGAGCTATCTTGCCATCCCTTTTTATATTTTTATTTATTTGAGAGAGGTATTGTGTTCCCCAAAATATTGTGCATGCTAATAAACTTATCTGGGGTCAGAGAAGAGAACAGCCACAATATTAAACATAGAGGATAGGCAGTGGTAGCACACGCCTTTAATCCTAGCATTCCAGAGGCAGAAATCCCTCTGGATCTCTGTGAGTTCAAGGCCACATTGGAAACAGCCAGGCATGGTGACTCACGCCTTTAATCCCAGAAAGTGAGCCTTTAATCCCAGGGAGTGATGACAGAAAACAGAAAGATATATAAGGTGTGAGGACCAGAAACTAGCAGCTTTTAGCTGGTTAAGCTTTCAGGCTTTGGAGCAGCAGTTCAGCTGAGATTCATTCTGGATGAGGACTCAGAGGTTTCCAGTCTGAGGAAACAGGATCAGCTGAGGAATTGGCAAGGTGAGATAGCTGTGGCTTATTCTGTCTCTCTGACCTTTCAGCGTTCACCCCAATACTTGGCTCTGAGTTTGTTTTTATTAATAAGACCTTTGAAGATTCATGCTACAGGGAAACATACAGAGACAACCAAATTAAACTAGTGGGTACACATGAACTGTGGACCAATGGCTGTGGAGCCTCCATGGGACTGGACTAGGCCCTCTCCATAGGCAAGACAATTATGTAGCTTGATCTGCTTAAGGGACCCCCTGACAGTGGGATCAGGATTCATCCCTAGGACATGAATAGGCTTTTTGGAGCCCACTGCCTATGGTGGGAAAACTTATACAGCCTTGATGCAAGGGGAGGGGCTTGGACCTGCCTCAACTGAGTGTATCAGACTCTGCTGACTCCCCATGGGAGGCCTTGCCTTGGAGGAAGTGGGAATATGGGGTGGGATGTGGGGGAAGGTTGGGGGTTGGGAGGAGGGAGAGGATGGGATCTGTGGTTGGTGTGTAAAATGAGTAAAAAATTCCTTAATTAAAAAAAGAAAAACAATTTTGGAGGCTTTTGATAATGGTAGTGGTTTTTGTTTTCTTGTTCATTGTTAGTTGTTTTTGTTTGTCTTTGTGTGTCTGTGAGGATATTTCTGGAAGATAGAAGCAATTGTTGGATTTGATAGACTTAATAAAGATCAATGCAGGTAGCTGTCATCCAGTTATTGAGGAGCCAGAACTGAATATAAAAATAAAAGAGAAAAATCTCTGCATGACATGTGACACTCACATTTGTGCTCTTGATTTTAACATCTGATTTGTGGACTTTGGACTCAGTTCTCTAATTTTCAGGTCTTTGGACTCTGATGGAACTCTAAAACTAGCTTCCCTAACTCAAAAGATTGCAGACAGTGGGTCTTCTAGGTCTTTACAGATTTTTTTTTGTACTTGCCCCAGATTCTTTGTTTTTATAAAAGATGGCGGATGAGTGGGTATGGGCCATCATTTCTCCCCAAAACTGTTTCCAGCTGACTTGGTGAGCATTGGTCGGCTCTTGGGAAGAATAGGGAGGGGAGTTTCTGAAGTCCTGGGATGATGGGCTGTCTGTCATCCATTGCTCTGGAGTTGTCCATCCTTCATGGCTGGGAACTTTTTGGCTGACAGGATAGTGGTGACACAGAAAAAACTTATAGAGAAAAGAATCATTATTATTTTATTTTCTTTGGAGTGTTTCAAGACCAGGGGAGTTGGCACTTATCTGAGGTAGATCCAGCCTGTCCAGATAGATTTAAGCTGGTTTCTGGAGCGTGGGAAAAATTTTGAACATGTTAAGAAGCAGCCATGAGAAAATTAGTGACCATGACAGTGTTTAGTACTCTGCTTAATTTTAACCTGAGACAAGCTTTATTAGAGGTAGTTTGTTTATGGCACCTATTTCCTTTATTAGTTTAGCATTTAGGAGACACAGGTGATCAATTGCTGAGAGCATTCAACAGGGATAGACTGTTACATTACAGTCTATTTTTGCAGAGCCCAGGCAATTTAGGGTCTGGGAATGTAAATAACTTTTGACTATTACTGGTTTTTTTGTTTGTTTTTCCTTACCACCTGGATATTTTTGATGGTCCTTTTGCCTCTGGCTCTGTATGGCCCTAATTAGGAAAGGAGCTTATGGGGTGATACCTCATTTGTCTGGAATTGGTTACTAGGCAGTGGATCCTGATGTCCTCTGGAGCTTGAGAGCACAGGGCCCTGTCTGTGTCGCTGTATATGAAGAGAGATTTTTCTGGGATGGAGGTGAGATAAAAGGTTTCAGATGAGACAGGTGGACCCAGTGAGGAAAGCCCTCGAGTTTAGTAGCTGTGGGGGTCACAAGAATTACCTTGAAGGGTCCCTGCCACTTAGGGGAAAGGGGTGAAGGGCACGTGCCTGGAGGGGAAAGAAGAACCTGATCCCCAATGTGGATTGGAGGTGGGCAAGGACTGTCACATGGCTGAAGTAAGGAATGGTCTGCGAAGTTCCACAGGATAGACCTTAGGTGACATAGCAGGGGAGTTAACAGGCTGTCTGGAACAGTTGAAGGGTTGGATAGAAGACCTGGTGTTAGAACCGGCCTTCCATACATTAGTTCAAATGGAGAAATTGAAAGAGGCTTTTTAGGAAGAGCCCTGATCCTGAAAATAGCTAGAGGCAATAGTCTTACCCAGTCGAGGTGACGTTCCTGTGACATCTTAGTAAGAATAGATTTTAAAGACTGGTTGGTACGCTCCACCTTTCCTGAGATTGAGGATGGTATGGGATATGAAAATGCCAAGGAATGTTAAGAGCCATAGCTAGTGTCTGGGAAATCTTGGAGGTGAACTCCAGACCATTGTCAGACTGAAGGAAAGCAGGAATCCCAAACTGAGGAATAATTTCTCAGAGAAGGAGATCTGCAACTGTCTCAGTTCACTTATTAGAAACTGGGTATGTCTCCACCTAATTTGAAAATGAGTCCACCATCATGAGGAGATATTTAATTTTTCTGAAGGTGGGCATATGGGTAAAATCAAGCTGCTAGAAGGTCCCTGGAAGGGAACCTCTAGTCTGGTGGGTGGGAAAATGTTCACTTCTGTACTTGGTATTGGAATATGTTTTTGGCAGATCTCACAAGAGGCAGTAATAGTTCTTAAGAACTGTAAGTCCTCAGAGGTGGGCTGCAGGTGGGCTTTTATGAATTGAGACAGAGCAAGATTATTAGGGTGAAAGAGCTGGTATAGATAGGAAAGAATTTGCCTAGTGTCAGGGGTTCCCTGTGAGGGTGTAAGCTGCACTGTATGGATACCCTGCAGTGGATGGGGTGAGACTTGGCCCTGGAGGGCCACTGTCCTGGCTGCCTGGTCAGCCCGGTTGTTTCCCTTAGAGATGATGGAGCTATCGGTCTGATGAGACTGGCACTGGACAATTCCTATAGCCTTGGGGAGGTGGGAAGCCTTTAGCATGGCCATTATTTGGACTGAGTTAGATATGGATCCCCCTTTTGCTGTGAGAAGGCCACGCTCCCTCCAAATTCCAGCATGGGTCAGGAGGATATGAAAAGCATATTTGGAGTCTGTGTAAACCTTTAGAGATTGTCCCTGTGCCAATTGGAAGGCACGGGTGAGAGCTATCAGCTCAGCCTGTTGGTTAGTGGTGTGTGTGGCTAATGCCTGTGCTTCTATTATCTCAGTATCTGACACTATGGCATAGCCTGCTTTATGGGTCCCCTTCATGTAAAAAGGAGCTGCCATCTGTGTACCAGGTATAAGTAGCCTGAGGCAATGTGCCCTTCTGTATGTGTGAAGGGTGGGGTAACAGTTCCTCCAAGGTTTCAGTGCAGGATTGAGAAGGAGAATAGTCAGCATTAGGTTGAGGGAGGAGGCTTGAAATGTTAAGAGGTGGACAGGTCTGGAAAGTAAGTGTGACATACTCTAGTAATGCCACCTGGAGAGAATGAACCCGGGAGGGAGGTAAAGTTTATAAGCCTTTATAAGCTAAGAGATGGGACAGGTTATGGTGAGAGAAGACAGTGATAGGTGACCCAAAGCTTAGCTTCTTTGATTCCCGAATAAGGAGTTCAGCAGCTGCTAAGGCCAGAATTCACGGTGCCCAGCCCTGACTGGTAACGTCTAACTTCTTTGACAGATATCTACAGGTACAAAGAGGGTCCCAGCTGATACCCTAGAGTTCCCAGGGCAAATTCCCCCTTATCTGCTACATAGAGGGAGAAGGGCCAGGTTAGGTTTGGGAGGTGAAGCACTGGAGCCTGGAGAAGAAGCTGTTGGAGCTTCTGGAAAGGTTTAGTAACGGGGTGAAGGAGGGGTTCATGTGCGGTGCCCTGAGCTGCCTTGTATAAGGGGCAAGCAAGGAGAGAAAAAGATGGAACCAAGACCCTAGGAAGTAAATCTATTAGTTTAGAGCCAGGGAGAGACAGAGAAAGCAGATCAGAGGCCAGAGCCTGATCAAATAGGTGTGGACTGTCCATGAATCCTTGTGGCAGAACAGTCCAGGTCAGCTGTGTGGACAGATGAGTGTCAGGGTCAGTCCAGGTGAAAGCAAAGATATCTTGAGACTGAGGACTAAGGGGAACAGAAACGAATGCATTCTTGAGGTCTAGAACTGAGAAGTGAGAGGTTCCTGATGGGACAGTGGATAGGAGAGTATAAGGGTTAGGCACTACAGGATGGAGGGGGACCACTGCAGAGTTAGTGAGCCAGAGGTCTTGAACCAGGCAGTAGGTTCCATTAGACTTTTTAACTGTAAGTATGGGGGTGTTGAAAGGCAAAGAGGTTGGGCAGAGCAGCTTTTTCCTGAGAAGGTCAGAAATGATAGGTTTAAGTCCTCTGAGGCTCTGGAGTGAGAGAGGGTACTGAGCTTGGGTAATGTATCTGGTAGGGTCCTGTAGCTAGATAGTAATAGG
Source organism: Peromyscus attwateri (assembly GCA_902168425.1). Classification (NCBI taxonomy): domain Eukaryota; kingdom Metazoa; phylum Chordata; class Mammalia; order Rodentia; family Cricetidae; genus Peromyscus; species Peromyscus attwateri. Next base: position 14,915 of record CABHPP010119086.1, on the reverse strand, counting down.
CTGATGGTGCCTAGCAATAGAAGGGTTCTGGGTGTCCCAGACTTTTGGGTCTACCTGAGAGGCTGGCAAGGGAAAGGAACTGTTAGAGTCAGTAGGGTGGGTGGCTAGGAGAAGAAGAAGCGGAGCTGCTGGCGAGCCTGGGGTGAGGCGAATGCTGGAGCAAAAGAAATGGACACTCCTACCTTAGCTAGAAAATCCCTTCCCATTAGAGGCACAGGGCAGGTTGGTACCACTAAGAATGTGTGTGTGAGAGGGATGCCTCTAAAAATACAGTTAAGTGGTGGGGTCTGTTGAGGTAGATAAGGCTGTCTCCCAACCCAGACAATAGGGAGACGAGAAGGAGATGTAGACCCCCAAAACTCTCTCAGGACAGAATAGGTAGCTCCAGTGTCCAAAAGGAAGGAGATGTGGTACCCAAATATTGTTATCACTACCCTAGGTTCCCTGTGTGAGATGGAAATGGCCGGGGTGGGACCCAGGCTGCTTCAGTCATCACTGAATGCCAAGCCTACAATTCAGCTGGAGGGTGGCCTTCATCTGGCGTTCCTATGCCACTAGGTGCATTAGGACAGTCAGCTGACCAGTGACCCTTTTGGCAACATTTTGGGTAAGCCCCTATTGGTATCCCCCAGGGGGTGGTGGTGCAAGCCTGGGCACAATGGCCATTTTTCCCACACTTGAAACAGGGACCCTGTGCCTCTTGGGGGTCCAGTTGGACAGCATGTGCCAGCACCTGGCAGTTCCTTTTTTGGGCTTTTTCATCTCTTCCATGGTATACCTTGAACGCCACCACTAACACTTCTGCCTGTGCAGTCAGAGGGCCTTTCTCTAAGCGTTTAAGTTTCACCCTTATGTTGGGGAAGCTCTGTGAGACAAAGTGGGTCATTAGGAGCTGCCTGCCCTCAGAGCTTTCAGGATCTAAGCTAGTGTACTGAAGGAGGGCCTTAGTGAGCTGTTCTAAGAAGTGAGACAGATTTTCATCCTTATCTTGAATTATCATTTTTAGTTTTTCATAGTTTATTGGTTTTATGGCAGCCTTACAGAGGCCTGCCAAGAGGCAGGTAATAAACCTTTCCCTGGCTAGAGACCCACCCTGGGTGTTATAATCCCAGTGTGGGTCCTGATCAGGAACTGCCTCAGCCCCTGGAGGGTGTGTGGGGTTAGTTTGGTGAACCTCATCTGCATGTGTCCTAGCCTGCTCCCACACCCACCTGCGCTCCTCAGGAAGCATATTATTAGCAAGTGTCATGTATACATCATGAAAGGCGAGACTACAAGATTGAGTTATATATTGAAACTGTTTAATAAAGGAAGCCGAATTAGAAGTATAAGAACCCAGTTTCTTTTCTATCTGAGAGAGTTCTGTGAGAGAGAATGGGACATGGACCTTAATCAGTCCATCTACTCTGGCCACCTCTTGCAAAGGGAGAATGGTTGTCAGGTTTGAATGGCTGGGTCAGGCCCTTTAGCAGTCCAAGAACGGGTAGCAGGAGGCGTAAAGGTTGGAGCTAGAGTTTGCCTTTGGAAACGGCCACTGCTGAAGAAGAAGAGGAAGCCAGAGGAGGAGGCGAAGGTACTGGTGCCCTGGGGGCAGGTTTGGGAGTGGAAAGCTGGATAGGCAGAGGGTCGTTTGTAGGATCTAGGGCCAGAGATTCCGGAGTCAGGGAATTGTCTGGTTCAGGTATAGCTAAGAGTATATGAGCAGGAGAGAAGGAATCCAGAAGAAACAGTTTAGAACTTAAATAGAAGAAAGCTATGGTATAGGGCAACTCTTTCCATTTGCCTGTTCGCTGCACAAGTTAGATAATTCCCGCAAAGTATTGGGATTTAAGGAACCGCTCGGCGGCCATTTTTTGTTTTTATCTAAGGCATATTTGGGTCATCTCTTAGTACAGAGATGGACAAGCATAGGAATCTTTAAGCAAGGCATTAAGCTGAGAGGTTTTAAAGCTTCAAGAAGGCATCCTAGGGGAGAGGTGGGACTGGTGGGATTGGAAGCCTTATTTCCCATGTCTGCAGCAGAGAGGTAAAAAAATAAAAAAACAAACGTGATCCCAAGCCAAGTTTCCAGGCGTCCTTAAGGCTAAGGATGGATCTGTACCAGGCACAAGCCACCAGAAGTCTAGTCAGATGTAAGGTAGGGGCCTAAGTCCTATGAAGGCAAGGACTCCCTGGGAGTCTGACAGCACTTACTGCTTCGTCAAGCCAGAAAAATGTGTCAGCCTTACACAGCCTGGAGATGCACCTGAAGACGGGGGTCTGACCTCAAAAATTGTATCTCAAACTGCAGACATGGGAGATGGCTAGAAATTTTAGCCTGCGATAGGGACCAACCATAGCTAGTGAAGACCGTGGTCAGGGGTACCCCCAGTTTCAAGGATACCAGAGGGATGCCGGACGCTCAACAGTCATTCCCACAGATCCAGGAGACTGTTTATGCTGGCTGAAAACTGGGGGACTCACCAATCAAAGTAGCCGGCGTTGTGTGTAGGATCCTGTGGCCAGGCAAATGGACAGTAGACTGTCATGGATGGAGCAGACTCCCCCGGTATAGGTTTACAGGTTTGCAGGCACAAAGCACCCAGCAGGGCCTGTTGAGTCACAATACCATATGATGGTTTCTTTTGCAGTGCTCTTGCCCCCAAGGAAAAGTTACAACACACGACAGAATCTACTAACAAGAGTTTTATCAAGACAAAGAGAAAGGGATTAGTCATGATCAGGCCTGTGGAAGGACACGTGTGAGAAAGAGGCTGGGGGAACATGGGGCCCGCTTCTTTAAGGCCAGGAGGCACCTGCGCACACAGGCCCATGTGGCTATTCCACACATGTGCATAGATCACGTGGTCATGTCCGTGCAGCTATGTGACCATGTATCCAATGGGGCATGGGTCACATAGGATTTATGACCCAGAAGTGACTAGGCAGAGATGACTAAGTGTCCCGCTGGGTATGCATGACCATGGGGGCGTGGTTGGAATTCCTATCATTTACCACTTGAGTGAAACAATTCTTATAATTAATCTCCCTGTCTACCTGTCTGTCTGTCTATTCTCTCTCTCTCTCTCTCTCTCTCTCTCTCTCTCTCTCTCTATCCATTTATCTGGTTTGTTTCTCTGGAGAACATTAACATAATATTCTCCATCAACATAAGTAAAATTCCTTCTATTTAAAGTTTGTTTATGAATCTTTATTCAAAATAAACAGAGGCATTTTAGACAAATTATCACATTGTTTAAAAAACTTTTGGAGTGAGTATTTCACTATTGTTCCATGCTAATCATCTTTCTGTGACTCTTACTAAATTCTTAAGGGAAGCACTGTGTAAGGAAGGGAGGTCTAATTTGGGCTTACTCTCAGAAATTTCAGTCAATGGTTGATTGCTTTTGTTGCTTTGGGTCCAGTCTTGAGGCCATCATGGTAGAGAGCATAAAAGTACTCACTTCATTGAAACCAAGAAGTGAAGTGAGAAGAGGAAGAGGTCAGGGTCTTTCCAAGGTCATAGTCCTGGTCACCTAACTTCCTTCTACTATGCCCCAATGCCGGATGATTAGAGAACATCCAATACTTCCTGGCTGGCAACGAAGTTTAACTTCTGAGAGTTCGAGGCACACTCTATACCTAATTATGAATATTCCCACTAACAGATGAGGAAACAGGCCTGCAGGTTCTGAGAAACTTCCTCACATTTACACAGGCCTTAAGCATCAGTGCCAGCAACACGATTCGAATGCTTGTACTTCATAAAACTTCAATGCTTGTACTTTATAAAATGTTGGAAGACAGAGGCGGAAGAAATGCCAGAAGTTTGAGGCCAGCCTGGTCTACATAGATCTGAAAGGTCTAGTACTAGCATTACACAATGAGACCTTATTTCAAAAAAACCAAAAAGAAGCCAGATGTGGTAATGCATGCCTTTAATGCCAACACTCAGGAAGCAGAAACAGGCAGGTTCTGAGTTTGAAGCCAGCCTATTTTACATAGTGAGTTGATATAGATATGATAGGATGAAAGGGTAGATTATTGAACCTACTTTTAAAGAGCAACAACTTGTTTAAAATGTTTTACATTGCTTTGCTATAGATTTTAGTTTATTACAAATTTAAAGTTAATTTTGTTATATTTTATGTATATTTCTACTCTTGTTTAAGGTATTATGTTTGTGCAGCTCATTTGAAATTATAATGTGTAATTAAGAAATACAGATTAATAAGTAGTCATCTATGATAACCTCACTTATAGTCATGTTAGTTAAGTTTTCTAGGTATACATAGATAAAGGCTGTTAGGTAGGTAACTGTAAGCAGGCTCCCAGGCACTCAATGGCATACATGGCCACACACAGGTGGGTGGCACACAGGCCTAAAGACAGACACATAGAAGCAGGCTGGTAAAGGTGGAGACAAAAGCTCAGGACTCTGGTCTCAAGACTGTATTTAGATAGAATCACACAAAGGTGACGTTCTGCCAAAACCAGTTATATAACAGATTACTATTTAATTTGTGTTTCTAGGGCACCCTGTGACAGCCATATATTTACTGATTCATATTGGTTATCCTTATTGATACCATGTTGTCTAAACATAAGCAGACCCTTAAGGCATTCTGTTCCCTACATTCCACCCCTTTTAGACAATTGGTGTCATTCTCCTGGTTTCTACACTTGACCACACGGGAGCAGTATAGGGCTATGTGTTGCCCACATTATATACTGCTGTATCCAGCAGACACCAGGTTCTGGTGGACCCTACTACTCCTCTTGGTGTTGGCAGCCCTTGGGGAGGAGGAACATGGCTCCTCACCATTGGTTTCACATTCTTCACTTACAGTTAGAATTCTGGGTGGTTGTTTGGAGGCTTGCTGCCTCTAGGATATATTAAGCCTCAAGAGAAACATACATTGTATATAGCCAGGGGTCAAATGAGAGATACCCAAAATAAGTCACTGGGTTTAGATTGACCATATGACCACCATACCTGCCTATATATGTGGCTGGCCAGGGAAAGCAGGTTAGATTTCCGTGAACTAAAGTACAGTCAGCTCCAGTGTCAACAATGGCTAACACTCTGCACGTTAGTGGAAGATTAATGAATAATGAGTGAACATAATGCCTCTGCTCTTCCAGGATCCTCCCTAGCCAGGCATCTTAGCTCGGATATTCTTAGCCCTAGAGAGACACACGAGACCCTCATTCTTCCGGAGTCTGTGGGCTCATGACCTACAGGCACTGCCTTAAAGAGAACTGGGTGGCAATAGAAAACAATTTCTCCATCTCCTCCCCTCTCAGTAGGACACTCTCTGCCCCCTCGTCTCACAGATATGGGGGGCTAGATCACCCAGGCTATAACTGTACTACTTGCCTTTTGATTTTATATATATAATATATTAATACATATATTAATATATATTTATGTTAATGAGCTCATGCACCAAATCATAAATGGAACTGAGCTTTCAGTTTCTCTCTTGGCTACCAACTCACACGCCTCTGTTTCTCAGCACAAAGTTTCCTCATAGCCTTCTTTCAACAGTCAAAACAGCCATAGACTTTTACTTCCTCCATCTTCACTGACTCCTCTTTTGGCAGTGTCTGACAGGGGAAGATTTTCCTCGAGTTGCAGGACTTCAGTCCATCTCTTCTCTGGTCCTTTTCTTTTTTCTTTTTTTGCCCTACAGTTGCATCCTAATGACTATGCCAGGTGTGAGGTTCATGCCCCAATGCAGGAAAAGAGGGGAGGGGGTTCATGGGACATTGGGAGGTTGAAGAGGCTGCTAGGACTCAGAAGTAGATAAGACATACTTTACTCCTTCTAGACAAAGGCAGGCAGCTTGTCAGCAGTCTCCCAGGCACACACTGGCATACATGGCCACACACAGGAAGGTGGCACACAGACTGCATGGTGACAGACACATAGAAGCAGGCTGGTGAAGGTGGAGACCAAAGCTCAGGCCTCTGGCCTCAAGGCTGTATTTGTACAAAATCACACAAAAGTGGCATTCTGCCAAAACCATTTATATAACAGATTTCTTTACTGTTTACTTTGTTGTCCCAGGACATCCGGTGACAGCCATCTATTAGCTAACTCATTAGAGATCCTTATTGGTGCCATGTTATCTCAACATAAACTAGTCCTTAAGGCCTTTGGTTCCCTATACTACCCTCATTATTGTTGTTGTTATTGAAACAGGGTCTCAGTGTGTAGCCCTGGCTGGCCTGGAACTCACAGAGAGTTGCCCACCTCTGCCTCCCCAGTACTGGGATTAAATGCATGTACCACCATGTGGTGGTATTATGTTCCCCAAAATATTGTGCATGCTAATAAACTTATCTGGGGTCAGAGAACAGGACAGCCACAATATTAAACATAGAGGATAGGCAGTGGTAGCACACACCTTTAATCCTAGCATTCCAGACACAGAAATCCATGTGTTCAAGGATACAGCCAGGCATGGTGACACACGCCTTTAATTCCAGAAAGTGAGCCTTTAATCCCAGGGAGTGATGGCAGAAAGTAGAAAGGTATATAAGGCGTGAGGACCAGAAACTAGAAGCATTTGGCTGGTTAAGCATTTGGCTGGTTAAGCTTTTAGGTTTTGAGCAGCACAGTTCAGCTGAGAGCCATTTGGATATGAGGACACAGAGGCTTCCAGTCTGAGGAAACAAGATCAGCTGAGAAGTTGGCCAGGTGAGGTTAGCTGTGGCTTGTTCTGTCTCTCTGATCTTCCAGTATTCACCCCAATAACTGGCCCCAGGTTTGATTTTATTAATAAGAACTTTTAAGACTCCTGCTACACCACCACGCTCTGTTGCATCATAATAGTATTTTGAGAGGGTGTCTCTCACTAGTCTGGAGCTCATGGAGTAGTCTAGAGCTGGCTAGCCAATGACTTAGGATTCTGCCTATTGTCTCAGCCTCACCAGCACCTGATTATAAACCATCATGTGGGTTCTGGAGATCCATTTCAGGCCCTCATGTTTACATGGCAAGCTCTTTACTGACAAAGCTATTTCTCCAGCCAGCCTCACCTCCTTTATTATTGTTATTATTATTATTTGCAGTGCAAAGAATCAAACCTAGGGCTTTACATATGCTAGCTAAGCATTCTATCCCTGGCCTCTCTTTTCAGCTCCTTTTTATATTTTCTCCTTTTGATGCAGGTTCTGAGTTGTCTGGGCTTCCTCAAATCCCTCTGTAGCTAAGGAAAACCTTGATTTGTCTATCCTTCTGTATCAGCTTCCTATTGTGATATTTTCCTTCCAGCATTCACTCCAATAACTGGCCTCAGGTTTGATTTTATTAATAAGAACTCTTAAGATTCCTGCTACAGCTTCCTGAATAGCAGGACTTACATGCTGTACTGTACCACAAGGTCTGGTCAGTAGAGTGCTCTAAAGAGGAGTGAACCATGATCCGATTTGAGTTCATTTATTTAGAAGAAACATAATTATATCTGGAGAAACTGGAAAGGAAAAAGCCAGGGCTGGAAACCCTAGAGATAGTCTAGTCTGGCACTATCAGCACACCATGAAAGATATAGTATGTCCTCTGGAGGTGGGGCTTCCTCGACTGTGGCACACTTGTTCCTTTTTTGGCACTCTATGGTGCTGATTTATGATTATAGCCTAAACACAGTATGATTCCATGAATCACAGCATTTCTTTGCCCCAATACTTGAAATTAGTGTGTACACAAGGAACTGTTGGATACATACAGCCTTTAGTAGTTAGAAATTTAGAAAATTAACTATTTAAGATCTGGTCATTGCACTAATGTATTTATGTATTTTCTATAATATGATCAAAACACCCTTGTTTGTAATCACATATCACAAATATCGTGTTTTAATTTCTATCTTTTAGGAGTATAGGTGTTTTGTCTGCATGTATGTGTAAGTACCCAGGGTGTGTACAGTGCCTATGGAGGCTAGAAGAGGCATTAAATCTCCTGGAACTTAAGTTAGATGAGGTTGTGTGTTGCTGGTGCTGGGAACTGAACCCATGTCCTCTGGAAGAGTAGCCAGTGCCCTTAACCGCTGAGCCATTTTTCAAGCTCCATGTTTTAATTTCTTTAGGTATTATCTTAGTTACTTTTCTACTGACATGACAAAATACCATAACCAAGGTAATGTATAAAAGAAAGCATTTAATTGGAGCTCATGGTTCCAAGATGGTTAGAGTGTGGCAAAAACCATGGCCGCAGGCAGGCATGAGGCATGGCAGTGTGAGCTGAGAGCTCCCATCCTGAGACAACAACCACACATCAAAGAGAAAGAAGAGAGAGGGGTGGTGGTGGAGAGAGCTAACTGGGAATGGTGTGGGCTTTTGAAAGCTCAATGCCTAGCCAGCCCAGTGACACCTCTTCTCCAACAAGACCACACCTTCTAATCCTTCCAAACAGTTCCACCAACTGGTGCTAAGTAATCAAATACCTGAACCCATGGGGAATCATTCTCATTCCAACCACCACAAGTATCATCACAATCTCCTCCCTTGAGATTCACTGGTTTTAAGCAACTTTTAGGTTATTTATTTTTTAAACATTCTCAATTGATATAGATTGAAACTTAACAGATAGATACATTAGGTTATTTTTGTACTGCTACACATTTCACATTTCCTTTTTCTACCATTAAATTTGATAACTACATTAAGTACCAGACATTCTCTCTAGTTTCCTCTTTATTTATCAGTATCAGTATTAGCATTATTTTTTCTTTTGATTGTTTTTGATACAGTATCATGTAGCCCAGACTGGCCTCAAACTTCCGTCTAGCCCAGGCTAGCCCTGATTTTCTGATCCTCCTGCCTCCTGCTGGAATGACTGGCATCTGCCATGACTGGCTAGCCTCACCTTTTCATGTAATAACTGGGTAGCCTAGCACAAATTAAGTTTTCTTCTCCTGGCATCATTTACCTCACATAAAATGGAGATATCAATTACTACCTCACGTTGGAAAAAACAGACACTGGAAAACTCACATGAGACAATGGATGATTTGTTATTGTAGTTTGTACATGAAGTACCCCCTTCCCAAGTGCCTATATTTCCAGAACTCAGGAATTGGAGACAGGAGGATCAAGAATTCCAGGAAGGAAGAAGTATGTAGGTCACTGGGGCACATCTTTGAAGTGTTTCTCTTGTTCTTGGTTCCGTCCCAGCTCATTCTACTCCCTGGTTCATGTAAAGATAACAACTTCTTTCAGCCACATCCTTCTGCTATGGTGCTCTGCCTCACTACGTGCCAAGGAATAAGAACCAAGGGAGCAGGTCTTGAACCTCTGAAAGCAGGAGCCCAAAGAATTCTTCCCTCCTTTAAATTGTTCATTTCAGGTATTTTCCCATGGCAAAAGAAAGAGGATTCTCAATGAACCAGAAAGGGAAGCAAACTTCTTAACCCGTTAAAGAGCTCTATGAAAAAAATACATAGTTAATATCAACACTTAGTGATGGAAGGCTGAACACCATCACCCCCTCTAACAATGTGGGAAAAAAGGCCAAGAAATCCATCCTCTGCATTTCTGTTCAATATTCTATTGGAAATCCTAGCCAGTTCAACAGTAAAAAAAAAAAAAATGCAAAGACACACAGATTCCAAAGAAAATTAAGCTCTGTACAGAGGTACATGCCTTTAATACTAGCACTTTAATCCCAGATGGATCTCTGTTCCAGGCCAGCATTGTCTACACAGTGACAATATGGCAAAAAAAAAAAAAAAGAAAAAAGAAAGAAGAAATTAGTCCCTATTTTACAGTATAAGCCAGGCCAGGTTGCACAGACCTGTAATCCAAGTTCGGAGGCTGAGGCAAGGGGACTGTAATTTCACTTGTCTCAAAACCAAGAAAAAATATTTAGGGCTTTGTGGTGATATTTTGTTTGTACTTTAATGAATGAAGATCAGAGGGCAGAGCTAGCCACTAGTTAACCATAGAGGCCAGACAGTGGTGGCACACAACTTTAATCCCAGCGCTAGGGAGGTGGAGACAGGAAGTGATACGGCTGGGAGGAGAGAGGAATATAAGGCAGGAGGAGACAGGAGCTCAGCTGTCTTTCAGGCTGAGGATTCAGTAGAGGTAAGAACCCTAGTGGCTGGCTGCTCTGCTTCCTCTGATCTTTCAGCTTTCACCCTGTTATCTGACTCAGGGTTTTTATTGTTAAGACCAATTAGGATTCGTGCTACAGGGCTTCTGTTTGACCAGAGACAGGTGGATTTCTGTGAATTTGACAGTAGCCTGGTCTACATAGTGAGTTCCAGGCTAACCAGGGCTACACAATGAGACTGTCTTTAAAAAAAAAATGGAAGGAAGCAAGAAAGGAAAGGAAGAAAGAAAAAAAAAACCTTTTGAGGCAGGCTACAGAGGCATATGCCTTTAATACTCCCTCTCAGATGGCAGAGGAAGGCAGCTCTCTGTGAGTTCACTGGGAGGCAGGGGAAAGCTGATCTCTGAGTTCAAGGCTATCATGGTCTATGTAGCAAGCTGCAGGCCAGCCAGGGCTACAGAGTGAGACCCCATCTCAAATAAAAAAAAATACCTCCCCCAATTCTGGTAGCCATATATAAAAATAATAAAACATCCCCCATTCTGGTTATATTTAAAAGTAGGTAAAATCATTTTAAACAAAACAAAATAAAAAAATCTTACATTGTTTTATTTATTATTATTTATTGCCTCATAACAAAGAAAGCTGTATAAAATCAAAGTACTTGGTTGACAGTCTACCCACCCCCAACCCCCCTTTTTATTGTGGGGAGACATGGTTTTATTGTGTAGTCCTGGCTAGCCTGGAATTAGCTATCTAGTTCAGGGTGGCTTCAAACTCACAGAGATACACCTGCTTTGTTGGTCATTAGAGTGCTGGGATTAAAGGTGTGCATCTATGCTTGGACCATATGGCCCTGAAATCCTCATACATAGCCCCACCTCCCCTCCCAGCGCATCTCTCCAAGCTCTGCTGCCAGAAAAGATGGGGGTGCGATGGTAATACTATTAAGAGTATTTTCTTAGCCCGGCGGTGGTGGTGCACGCCTTTAATCCCAGTACTCGGGAGGCAGAGGCAGGTGGATCTCTGTGAGTTCGAGGCCAGCCTGGTCACAGAGTGAGATTCAGGACAGGCACCAAAACTACTCAGAGAAACCCTGTCTCAAAAAAAGAAAGAAAAAAAAAACTAAAAAAAAAGTGTATTTTCTTTTTACATTTTAATTACATTTATTTATTTGTTTGGGTGGGGGACATGTGCCATAGTAAGGCCAACTTATGGGGGTATGACGAGAACTTGTAGGGCAAGTTAGTTCTCTTCTTCCATCAAATTCGGGTCCTAGGCTTGACAGCAAACACCTTTACTCACTCACAGAGCCATTTCCCTGGGCATAGTTTGAGTCTTAGAAAATTCCCCCGAAGTGAGACTTCTTGAGGTTGAAACCACAAAGATGGCCTACCCTCCCCAACCTCACGCCACCTTGTTGCCACGCCCCCTCTGCCCAGCTGACTGAGGCAGAGCTTGACACATGGCTAAAATGGAGGGAAAGTTGGCCCTGTCTCTGGGCAAAGTGCGAGGAATGTGTGATACACACGCATGCGCACTGTGCCTGCTCACCAACTGCCACTGCCAGGTGTCCTAGCAACAGAGTCTTGAGCCGCAGGCTAGCGAGACCCTGTAGCAGTTCTTCTGGAAAGTTCTGACCCCGCCCACTCGTCGCTCCAGTTCCTGGTGACTAGCTGGCGCTACAACCGGCTAGTAGTTCTCATCTCTGTCCGGCTGCCTGTCCCTGAGGCAGCAGTTAAGATGGGAACCCAGCTCTGCCTTGCCCTCCCAGGGCTAAGGTGGCTGCTGCAGCTCTGGCTCCTGTTCGCCACCTGTGAGGCTTTCTACTTTCCGGGACTGGTTCCCATCACCTACTGTGAGGAGGGCCATCACAACTCCCGCTGTCAGGTGAGGAGCTGGGGGAGGAAAGGCCCTAAGGGCACGGACACGGGGCGATGCCATCCCAGGCCCACAATCTGGGCATGGCGCCATACTTCCTCCTGGCTTCTGGCCTCGCAGCGTCTCCAACTGCCTCCTAGCCCCTCCTTAGCCCTCCCTTGGCGTTGCCCAGCACTGCCAGTGCGTTCCGCTCCGCCGAGGACCCTCCCTCAGGCTTCTTGGCTCACTCCGGCTCCATTCTCTGCCTCCTGCCCGGCCACCGACTCCACTCTCCCCTTCCGAGGTGTCCTCTTTCCCCCCCCGCCTCCCCTCCCTCTTCCACCTCCCGCCCCAAGCCCGCCCTCTTCTCTCAGCTTCTCCTCCTTCTTCCCCTCCCACTCAGCCCTCCCCTCCAGGTCCCGCCAGGCTCCCGCAGTCTTTCTGGCACCCTCACTTCTGGGCTCTCACACTTTTCCTGTTCTGATCCTTGCTTGCTCCCTCTGGCCTCCCAGGTCCTTCAAGATGTATAACACTCATTCGTTGTCTACTTCTACAGGCCGGTGATACTGAATTTGCCAAGTCGTTCTTTTCCTCCCCTCTCCTCTTTCCTGCCTCCAGTGCTTTTTCAGTCAGGGTCTGAGCTTGTAGTCCATCCAGGCTTGCCTTGAACTTGGCATCTTTCTAAGTTTGGACTTCACAGATGTGTGCCTCTGTGTTCAACTTTTTATTTATTTTTTTAATTTTGGAGAGTTGGTCTCCTGTAGTTTAGGCTGCCATTTCCGTGGTGATCCGAGTGTTATCTTGATTTGTGGTGGGTTTTTTGTTTGTTTGTTTGTTTCTTTTTGGTAAGGTCTCACAGCAGCAGACTGGCCTTGAGGCCTTGAGTTGGGCGTTTCAGCGAGCGCTTGCTGGGAAGACAGGCAGAAAGACATGCTCTGCTATGAGATCTGGTTTTGCTGAGTAACCCAGGCTGATTCTTAACAACAGCATACCATGCTAATGTTTCAAACCTGTAGAATGTTGGGATTGTATGTCCTCTTTGTTTATATTTTAAGAGAAAGTCTCCTTTAGTTAACAGACTCAAAATCCATTTGCCTCTGCCTCTCGTATGCTGGGATTACAGGGTGTGCCGCAACACCGGACTCGTGTATCTTTTTATTCTATCATCATCATCATCATCATCATCATTCATTTTGGTTTTTCAAGACAGGGTTTCTCTGTGTAGCCCTGGCTATCCTGGAACTCACTCTGTAGACCAGGCTGGCCTCAAATTCATAGAGATCTTTGCCTCCTAAATTCTGTGATTCGAGGCATGTGCCGCCACCGCCCAACTCTTTTTATTTTTTAAATAGTTGCAATTAGCTTCATGCACCTTTCTTATTTTGACAACAGAACTTGAAGGTTATTTTATACTGTGGTATAGCCCTCTAGCATCCCACTCCCACACTTTTATCTTCCTTCTAGATTTTTTTTTACCTCTCCCTCTCTCCCCTTCCCCTTCTTTCATTCTTTCCCTTTTCTCCTCTTTTTTTTTTTTTTTGGCCTTTCTCTTCTCACTTTCGTTCTATTTTTCATTTTCGATGCCTCCCTCATGTCTCTTTTTCTTGCACTCACCTTTACTTTTTGTGCGTTTCTTTGTTACTGTTTTTGCTCTTTTTGGCCTTCTTCCCTGGTCCTCTTGTGGTTCCACTCCCTCTTTTTCTTTCCTTTCTGTTTCCCACAGGCTCTTCCTTCTCTTTTCCTGTCTGTCACTCATTCTCATTTTCTCCTTTGTCCTCCTCTCGTCGGTCTTCTGTTCTGTTCCGTGTGTCTTTTCCTTCTTTTTCACCTTCTTTTCTACTGTTTCTGTTCCTCATTCGATCCTTTCCTTTTTCCTTTCCCCCTTTCATTCTTTGCTTTTTTCTGTTCATTCCCCCTTCACCTCCTTTTCTTCTTTCTCTGTCTTGCTCTCTTGCTTCTCTGTTTCAGCCTTTCCTTCTCATTTCTTTATTATTATTATTATTATTATTATTTTTTAAAGTCTTGTTTTCTTTTTTATTTTATTTTATTTATTATGTATGCAGTGTTCTGTCTGCATGTGCACCTGCAGGCCAGAAGAGGGCACCAGACCTATTGCGGATGGTTGTGAACCACCATGTGGTTGCTGGGAATTGAACTCAGGACCTCTAAAGGAGCAGTCAGTGCTCTTAACCTCTGAGCCATCTCTCCAGCCATTATTATTTTTTAACCTTAGCCAATGTCTTTCGTTTTTTCTGTCGTTGTGTTTCTTTCTTTGTCTTTCTTACCTTTCTTTTTTTTTTCTTCCTTGAAACTTTCATTATGTTGTATTTGTCTGAGACAGGGTCTCATGCGTTCCAGGCTGACTTCCAGCTTGCAGTGGAGCCAAGGATGACCTTGGACTCTATCCTCCAGTGTCTACCTCCCAAGTGATGAGAGTACAGGCATACTCCTGGCCTCTTCTGCCTTCCTCTCACTTTCCTTTTTTCTCTTTCCTGTCTCTATTCTTCCTGCTTTTCCTGTTTTGTTTAGTCTTTCCTTTTTTTTCTCTCTCTTACTCTCTCATTGTATCTATTTCTCTGTCTTTTGGTTTCTGTATTTTCCTTTTTTCTCTGTTTCTTTTCCTTTCACATCCACCCGTTCTTTCTTTTTTCTCCCATTACTTTGTCTTCTCTAATTCTCTTTTGTTTCCTACCTTCCCCTCCTACGTTTCACATTTCCTTCCTCTCCCCTTTCACTCTCCTCTCCCTACCCTCTGCTGCCTTTTCCCCTCCCTCTTTCCTTCCTCTTTGCTTTCTTTTTCCAGTTTTCTTTCACCTTCCCTCTTCTCACCCCTCCATCATCTGTCCTCCCTCATCCCCTTTCTTTCTTTAATCCCCCACCACCTTTTTTTATAGACAGGGTTTCTCTGTGTAGCCCCAGCTATCCTTGAACTCGTTCTGTAGACCATCCTGGCCTCGAACTCAGAGATCCACCTGCCTCTGACTCCTGAGTGCTGGCATTAAAGGAGTGTGCCACC
>CABHPP010119084.1:26068-48126 GCA_902168425.1 Peromyscus attwateri | reverse complement strand
TTGTTCTTTTCATTTATGTATTTTCTGTATCAACAGTGTCACACCCTTAGACAGCTTTAGCTTTAGAATAAGACTAAAAGACAAGTCGTGAGAGTCCTTTCTACTTTGTACCTATCTTAGAAATTCATTTTTGCCTAATAGTTTTTTGTTAATTTTTCCAAACAAATTTTAATATTGATGGTTATTTAATAATAACTATATAAACACATTCTTGTATAAATAGAGTTAATATTTTAGGGTGGAAAAAATTTTAGGGTGGATAGAACTTAGTGGGATTTTGTTTAATTCATCACTTTGAGAAGTAATTCTTTATCAATAGAATTCCTCAGTTACCTCATGTGTCCTGTTACAAAGGCCTCCATTTACATGGGTCTCATTTAAACTTTTTAGCAGCTTTTGCAGTTTTGAGTATTCCAAACGTTTTTCTACAAATATGTATGTGATACACAATGAATCCTGGTTTCATTGAATTACTGAAGCTCTTTTTCTGTGAGAGTTCCTATAGCGCTGTTGTTATTCCTTCTTGGGTCCAGTGTAGAAATAACAAATGTAGACATCTGAACCTGGGATATTTCCTTGTGAAAGTTTTAACCTATAAATTCATCTTCTTCATTAGATTTAAAACTCTGCAGGTCATTGCTTCTTCAATGATTGCCATTTTACACCATCCATGGAATTTTTTTCACTTATGCTAAACGAGCAAATTGATTAATATAAAGTTTTCATTGCTTATAACACATTGCCCCAATATGAAATACTTAAAGCCCCAAGCCTTTATTTCCCATTTTCTGTGTCAGGATTCTGGGATAGCTAAGCCAGAGGATTCTGGTGCAAATGTCTCATGTCATTGCATGTATAATAAGAACTGTGAGGCAGTATTCACTTCAAGATGGCTATTGGAAGAAGCCCTCTATTCCTTAATGACTAATGGCAGGAGGCACTAGTTTCTGGCCACTTGAGTCTCTTCATAAACTGATTATGTGTTTAACTATCCTTAACACATGGAAACTTTTTGCAGAGCAAGTGGTGTAAAAAAGAGAATAACATTCAGCAATTTATTTCATTACCTCCCTTCTGAACTTGTGTATCATTTTCAAATGTCTTCTATTTTTTTGTAAATGAATTAAGCAACAGTTCTAGATGCCTTCAAAAATGATACAGAAATTCATATGTGTTCTTTTTTTTATCTGATATAAAAACATTTTTTTCTTAAGCCTAATTTTGATACTGTGGTAGTTTGAATAAAAATAGTTCCCATAAGCTCATATGTTTGAATACTTGATCTCCACTTGGTGGAACTGTTTGGTAAGGATTAGGAGGTAAGACCTTGTAAAAGGAGGTATGTCATTGGGGGTGGGCTTTAAGGTTTCAAAAGCCCAAGGCATTCCAATTAGGTCTCTCTCTGCCTTGGGTTTGTGAATCAGATGTAAGCTCTCCACTATCTCTCCAGTGCTGTGGTTGCCTGCTTACTGCCATGGTCTCTGCTATGATGGTTATGGATTCAGTAATGATGGTCATTGATTCGCCCTCTAAAACTATAAACAAGTCCTGAATTAAATGTTTTCCTTGATAAATTTCTGTAGTCATTGTGTCTCTTCACAGTAATAGGAAAGTAAAACAGGAATCTTTTCATCTCTCTTTTCTAATATGATCAATTTTTCTATAAGTTCAACAAACTTTATTGACTTATGTAACAGCTTTTTAATATATATATTATATTTTATATATTTTATATATATATATATATATATATATATATATATATATATATATACCCACTCTGTAGATCAGGCTGTCTTCAAACTCAGAGGTCTACCTGCTTCTGCTTCCCAAGTGCTGGGATTAAAGACATGAACCACCAGCAGCTCAGCTATTTTTTTATATTTTAATACTTAGGTTTTTTTTCCTTTTACTTTATTCTTCATAGTTTTAGATTGATTTTTCCAACAACTCTTTTGTTTTTTTTCCTTTGTAAAGTTGTGTATGAGATCACCAGGGTGACTCTGCTAATTATGTTTTAGGATATATATTTGTAAGAAATATATTTCTAGGGTATATGTATTACTATTGTAGCTTTATCCCATGAGTATTGATATTTATTTATTATTATTCCATTTAAATGCTTTCTAACTTTTCTTTATGTATTTTCTCTGGTCATGAGTTCCCTAAAAATATTTCCATTTCCTTATATTTGGAATTTTTAAAATATCTTCTCTTATTCATTTTGACTATAAATATCTTGCCAACAGAGAACATACTTTGTATAGTTTGAGTTTTTTCAAATGTACTGAGTATAATTTTACTACTCAGAATATAGAGTGTCCTAGTAAAACTTCTCTGTGGCCCTGAAAAGAATGTAAATTCTACATAGTCGTAGCACACATTTCCTAGATAGCCATCAGGTTAAGTATGTGGTAATCCACTAGAAGGTTCATTGCTCATGGATTTCCTGTCAGTGTTATCTGTCTGTTATTAGGGGATGACAGTGCGGCTTTCAACTGAGTGCAGATTTGTAACTTTTTCCAGTTCTGTTTTTTTTTTTTTTTTTTTTTTTTTTTTGGTGTATCGTTATTAAGTACATAAATGTGTGGTACTATAATGACCTGATGATAAACTTAGCTTTCCTCTTCCTTTTTCATCATCAACTGAACATAGTCTTCATTGGCTACTTTTCTGTTTTTTCTTGTGTGCTTGCTATTTTTTATGTTCAGCATTTCTAAATGTCTGAAATGCATCATTAAGATTTTCTTGTCAAAAATAATATAACTCAAGAATACACCCTACTAAGACCTCAATAAACACTTTAAGTACATTGTTGACACTTTACTTTTAGTATTCTCCAGTGTTTCTAGGAATAAGAAGCTCCATAACTTCAGCTGGAGAAGGGTTAGCTGTGGCTGAGATAAACACTAAGGTAACCATACATGCTGCATTGTTCAGTTATTTGTCCTAAACTACATAGCAGCATGACCTGGCAGGTCAAAAATGATTGCATAGGAAGCCAGTTACTTCTAGTCATAGTGTTACAGTAGCACTAATGGACCATTAAGGGAAAGTATTTCCTTCAGTGCAAGAGAATGACATACCTGGCCTGGGTGGATGGCAAACTTTCCTGTTGGGCATGTCGATCACCTGGCTAAGGGACCACCCCTTAGGAAGGTCAACTGACAATAAGACAATCTAAATTGATGGGAAAAATAAAGTTCCTTCATTTAAATAGAATAATGAACTTCTCCTTCCTAGAACATACCCTCCACACTTACACACACTCAGTGTAATTTCTTCCAAAACTGCTACCACACAGCTTCCAATGTCTGCTGGCTTTCTTGAGCTATTTTTCCTTTTTTTCCCTTTCTACCTCTCTCCTAAGCTTTCTTCTTTAATACTGTGGGCCTCCCTTTTTCTCTAAAGCCTTCTTTTCCAGCATATGGCTGATTGGTCTGCCATGTGGCTCTCCTCTATGTGCCTGCCTGTATAAAACAGCATGACTTTTTTCTTTCTTCTCTCCATCTCCTTCTTATGGGTAGCTATTAAGATGTAAAGTTTGTCTGCTTTAAAGTTCTTTCTTTAAACTCTAATAAAATTGTCCTTGAGTTTCCTTTTAAGTCTTATCTTTAGTTATTTTATTAACAATACTAAGAATCCTAGGAAGGGAACCTGATTTATTTGATGACATATAGCCAGTCTGCTGGGACTCTGACCCAGATTTCAGTAACAAAAGGAGGCACTCAATCAGCTACCTGGTTGTGATCGGGATGAATAGTAATCTTCCAGCAGATATTTGTAAAGTTTCTTCTGTGTAACTAGGATTTAATAATATGTCTTCTCACTCACATGCAAAACCACGTAATTTTATTTTCTCAACCAAGCAAAAAGCTCTGTGTTTCTTGATCTCTGCAAACATAAAAATAAAAGCACAGCAAATGAATAATAAAATATCACCACAATGAATAATGGTGATTCACAAAAGTTGTGAAGCATTTTTCAAACCACTGGTGATGTGTGAAGGCAATTCTGTAGTCCAGCAATGGATTTTCCAGTCAATGTCTTTATGGAACTATCCAGTACTCTCTGTTGTGTTAACTCTTCAGCTTGATCATTATCAGTAATTTTATCATTACTAATGCTCAAAGTTGTTGCTAATCTCCAACATGCTTACAACAGAATCAGTGTTTAGCTTCTGGGGTTATACATTTAATATTTTTACAAAGAAAGGAGCAATTCCTTTGCTGCTTCAAAGTTCTTAACTCTGAAGGTGTTTGTTTCTCCTATGTGCCTGTTTGATTTTCTGGAGCTGACAGAAGTCAGAAAGGCAATTATGAAGCAAGATTCTCCTTGGCAAGAGTCCATTTTCATTGGTATAATGATTAATCTGTTTGAAATTATCATTGTAGCTTCTATTGGGGGTTATTTTTGGCAGAATTAAAGGGCTCCACTCTGGATTAGAGGATTAGATATCCCACAAAGCAGTGTTTATCACAGAAAAGAGGAAAACATGTCCATTTAAATTCTTTTGGTTTTTTTTTTTTTGTCAAGGAGTGAATGGCTATTCTTTACAAACATGCCTTTCCCCCCTCATTTACACCAAGACAGCAATGCGCTCATGTTTTTTTTTCCTGTCTTTGACTCTTGATCCATGTTCATCTTTCAAATGCTTGAATCTGCCTCAAAGCCTGTAAGAAGTACCCTACAATTGGTTAAGTTCACCAGTTTCTGGATAATAATTTTGTTAAGCAATCTTTGCTGTAAATCAGAAAACTATGATTATGAACCAAAAAGTAATCAAATATACACATAAAATATAAAAATATACCTTCAGTGCTTTGACTTCCAGGAAAAGTAAATATAAGCAATTATTTTCATAGTTGCATTTTTAGCATAACTATTTTATTAAGGCTTAGATTTATAAAAAAATAAACAATTTTAACACAAATGAGTCATCAAGTAACACACTTGATTGTTGCTCTTCTTTTCTTCGTTGAAGTACAGAAATTTGACTCTTGGCAAGAATAGCCATAATTAGCTGCATGACTGGACTCTGTTGAGGTTACTACCTACCCCAGGTTAAGGAAATTCTTTGAAATAAAACTTCTTGCTCTCACTACCATCTTTATATCAGAAGATGTCATGAAATCCTTCCTACATTAAGTTTTATGAAAGATTTCTTTTCTTTTCTTTTTTTTGCCACTTCATCATGACAAAAGTCCAATAGGAAGTGTTGGGCAAACTAGAGCATTCTGAAACTGCATAATGACTCATTGGAGAAAGCTGCTGTATTAGATTTATGATCTTTGAAAAACGCTAGCTGGACATTTCTAAATCTGATCAATAAAAATCACCTTTTTTGTTTCTGTCACTTCATCCCTCACTCTTAGGACCTCCTTTTTTCAAACATGAATATTTAAAAATTATTCTTTCATTGCTTTATGTAACTCCAGCTCTGTTGTCTCATCCCAAATCTCAACTTCTAAAGCCCACCCTAGTAGCCAATACCTCTCTGTTGCCTCTAGGTGCTACCTAGTTACTTCCTTTAATTAATTTGCTTACTCACACAATTCCCTTCCTGAGAAAAATCATGTTGTGTAGAGAGGAAACAATATTGTTACCTGAAATTACAATAAAATATCAATAATGAGTTATGTTTGCCAGAACCTTCTATTACCATAGAAGCTGCTTCTTGAGAAGGAGAACCATGGAATTGGGAGTAAGTCAGACTGATTCACCTTCTTGACAATTGGCTAACTGTGTGACGTTTAAAATGCTGCATAACAGCTCTGTGCCTCAGTTTCTTTATTTGTAAAGTAAGTGTATGCTTAGTACTTAGAACAATGGTTAACACACAGTCAAGAAATGATACTAGTTTCCCTGACATAAGAGTAAACAGACCATAGTCATTGCTCAAAGACACATATTTCCCATAGGTTAAAAAAAAAAAAAAAGGTTCTCACATTCTATCTGGTTAATTAGGACTCCAGGTAACAGATTCTCCAACAAAACAACAATAAGTGTTGTCAATTTGACAGCCTCTAAAAATCACCTAGGAAACAGGCCTCCTGGCACAGAAATGAGGGATTATCTTCATTAAATTAGCCTGGTGTCATGCCTTTTGGGAATTATCCTGATTAGGTTAACTGAGGTTAGAAGATGTACTCACATATGGGTGACAGCATTCCCCGGCCTGGGATCCTGGATTGTGTAAAAAGGAGAAAGTGAACTGAGCCCAAGCATTCAGCACTCTGCTGCCTGACGGTGGATACAATGTGTCTAGTTGTTTCCAGCCATGCTGCCCTAACTTCTTCACCACTGCAGACTACACTCTTGAATTAAGAACTAATGAAACTCTTTCTCCTTTGTGTTGGTTGTGCTGGGCTATCTAATCACAGCGACAGGAAAGGTAACAGTGTTAAATACTGTTTTAAAGTTTTCATGAAGGTATATTTTCAAATTATATTATGAAAGTATCTTGAAGATTCTTAGTGGGGAAAAAGCATTTGCCCCAGTTTATCCTTAGATCCCAGGGTGGGATTGGAGAACTGACTCCCGAAAATGCTCTACCCTCTGCACTCAGGCAGTGGCACATGTGCACAAACACACATACACATATCACACACGTACACACATGTGGTTACAGTAAATTGTAGCATGACTCTTAAAATTTATAATTTCAAATAATAAATAAATAACAATTTGACCTAGTGGTATTTTTAAGATACATGAGTTAGAAAATATAATGCCCCTACAGGAACCTTTTCCTTTTCTCGTTAGTGTATGACATCACTGAGTAAGGACCTGCATAAAGTGCTTGAAAACCACTTTGGATGCATGTTTGTCAAATGTTGTTGTCAAATGTAACCTTTTATTCCATTGCTCTAGAGGAGTCTGACCAGTGTCTATGTCCACTGTAGTGGAGTTAGTGAATTCATTATTTCCAGTCTCATATGGTTATTCATGAATAAAATCATAGAAGTAATTGAGTAACTGGGAGGATTTTTTTTAATCTTGCACATTTGGAAATTGCTGCTATTCTTTAATTGCCAGATAACTAGATTTTTACTGTATTGAGTGTTTTTCTAAATTCTATAATTGTCAGGAAAATAAAGGTGGTTCAAGATAGATGGAAAATAAGTAGTATACTATAAAACCATCAGAAATCTGGAATAAAATTAGTTAGCTAAAAAAGACTATGTGGCATGTAAAGTTTTATTAAAATTTTAGGGTGTTTTTTATGCATTCTACACAAATATGCACAACTTCCATTAGAACAAAATAGGCTACCTGCTGACATGTAAGACAGTATTTTGATAATCTAAATACAATTAGAGATTACTATAGAAAGTTGTCATACTCTTGGTGAAGTGAATTTTGCAAATCATTATACTCAATGGGAATAAATTTGAGCTTTCAATTAAATTTTTTAACTTTCAAAAATTTTCAGAAACTAAAGGTGTGAAATAGAGTGGAATCCACCAAATTATCTATATTAATTGTATTTATTAAGAAGTAATGGAGGATCCAAGGATAGAATCTTAGTTTTGCTGGTGAACAGTAACTACCTTTAGTTAGAATCACCCCTTTTCCATCTTCATCTTACAAATGCAGTTCCATGAGTCGTGGTTGCTCCAGCAAGACCTTGCTTGCTGCTGCTCTTCTTCATGGAGGGAATGGGTAAGTCCACCACCAATTTTCTATGAGCTGTCTGATGTAATATAATTGCCATTATTATTATTTTAATTAAACTCATAATTGTCTATTTGCAGTCAAGAAATATTTTACTGTTCCTCCTTAAAATTATTCATGTGGTTTTACATTTTATCATAAGTCCATATAAGACATTAAGACTATTAGTAAAAGAACTTTAATGCCTATTCTACCAGATGCTGGTTAAATCTGTAAGAGTATATAATAGATAAAAAGACACAAAATGTAAAATTTCATTGTCACTGTAAGGAAAGCCAAAATTTTAAGAAAAATTTAGGAAAATGTGAAAGACGATGCTTTCATGTTCTTTCTGATCCACTCAGCATTTTCAGGTACAGGGCCTCCACTGAACATGTCCAGTCTTCTAATAGCAGCCTCGCTGTCAAATGACCAGTTTCAACTAGTAATGCATACTGTGTGCGGTATAAGCCAGAGAGTCTCTCATCCAGTGACTCATGGACTTGATAGTCTATGTACACCAGCTGCCACTTTACTGCATTGTGTGTGATCTAATATCAGGTTTCATAGCGCCATGTGGGGCTGAACCTAAATAATACTGTGATGTACTACGCATTATACAACATCTGCTGGCTGAGGAAAGGGTGCAGTGTGAAACAGGATCTGAGTTTGATCCCTGAATCCCAGTGTGGAAGAAAGCTGACTCCTGAATGTTGTCCTCTGGTCATTGGTGTGTTTCAGCAGGTGTGTGCATACTAGTACAGTCCAGATATCAACATTGAGTATCTTTCTCTGTTATGCTTCAACTTACTTTTTGAAACAAAGTATCTTTATTCAACTGGAATTCACTGATAGGGCAGGACTACTTGGCCAGAAAGCTCTGTCCTCCTCCTCTCTCCATTTCTCTAAGGCTAGGATTACAGGTAAAGGCATTTGAAGTTAGGTCCTTATTGCAGTAAAACACTTCAGTGACTAAACATTCTCCCCAGTCACACATGTGATATCTGTGGTTTTCCTCTTTACCTTCATAGGCCACAGCGTTAATCATCTATTGTTCATCATTGGAAATACTTAAACACCTTTCAAAACGTTCCTTATCTCATTCATGGTCTGCTTTTGGAAGACAATCCAAATTCAAGTCAAGTTGTATTTGGTCCTGTCAATAAAGACACCAGATAGGTTTTGAGAGTGATTACAAATGAAATAGCTGATCTTGAAATAGAGCTAAATGTCTCAAACTTTTGAGGCAAACTTTGAAGCCAAAGCTATTATAACATGCTTGAGGTGATTGGTAGATCCAATCAGAAGGCTGCCAGTTGCCCCATAATCTCAATGACATTATTGCACTATGAGGCATAATTGGCCTGCAGGTGGGTATTGTAGCATGTGGGCTTCAGTCCTGGGTAAGGTCACTAATATCTTTAATCTCCTAGCAGCTTGTATAACACCTTCAGCCTTATGGAAGCCAGTCAGTAGAGAGGGTATCCTGGTCAGCTTGAGAGTAACTTATTAATGTCCTGCAACCAAATTGTATGGTGTCTTCAAAAATAGGGTCTCATTAAATAGTCATAGTAATCAACAAGGGCAATTGCAGTGCTATGTATTTTTTAGGGTGATACCTTGGGGCCTCCTTGAACAATAACTCGTAGGAAGGAATACACTGAGATTTTTCAACAAACAACCAGTCTTTGTAAGCAACATTTAACACAACTGCAGGTCAAACTCCCATATATATATATATATATATATATATATATATATATATATATATATATTCTTATATATATTCTCAATTCTTAAAAATTGGTAGATTCCATAAGACTTCTTACATCTTAAATTTGACTGGCTTTCCCCCACCTTTGCTGTCCCTATATCTCTCACCCCATCTTGCTTACTATTCTGAATACTATGTCCTGTTCTTTCATGTCACCTTTTTTACTATCCTTCTAACTACACTTTTTTTTTTAACTTGGATTGCAAGACCTTGTATTTCCATATAGCTTTTCCATATATTCTTCACATTGATTAAGCTTTCCCACACCATTTAATTTTCTATCCATCACCTCCTTCATGGTTGAAAAATTTGGCCCCCAATATTTCCACTCTTTTCTTACCTGTATTTTACTATATCCTCTTCCTTAATGAAACCACTCCATATGGTTATTTTCTAATGAGCTGCCTGCCAAACATACTCTAAGTAAAATATACAAAAGAAAAATTCAAAGCTATGATTCACATACGAGCAAGGACATGTGGCATTTGTCTTTCTGTATGGCCATACTCAGCATATTTTTCCAGTCCTATCCATTTATTTGCAAATTTCATGATTTCATTTTTCTTTTATTGCTGAGTAATATTTTACTGTGTATATGCACCACATTTTCATTATACAATCATTAGCTAATAGACATCTTCTTTGGTACTATTTCCTGCCTATTGTGAAAAGAGAACCAATAAAGAAAGACATTTTTGTAATGGAATATAGAGTTCTTTGATCATATTTTCAGAGTATCGTGGAGCTGGGTTATAGGATTCTATTATTAGTCATTTCTTAGAAACTTCCAAAATGATTTCTAAAATGGCTTAGCTATTTTGAAATCCTACCAACAGGATATAAAGATACCCTTCTCTCTACCTCTGAGTTAATTTTTCTTTTTATTTGTATCTTTTTATCATGGCAATTCTTATTGGGGTGATATGGAATCTTAAAATGGTTTTAATTTGTATTTCTATGATAGCCAAGGATGTTGAGTGTGTATTAAAGATTTTTGCTAGATATTTATATTTCTTGTTTTGAGAACATTTTGTTCATTTTTATAACCTATTTGTAATTAGGTTATTTTCTTTGTGTTTCGTTTTGTGAATTCTTTGTATATTTTAGGGAGTAATCCTTTGGTTTTAGGTAAAGTTTTTTTCCCCATTCTTCTGGTAGCCTCATCAATTAACAGTTTCCTTTGATGTACAAAAGCTTTTTAATTTCATATGTTCCCATTTGTCAACTGTTACTCTTACTTTCTGCCCTATGGAAGACATATTGGTAAGAAGATAAATTTCAGAAAATTTCTATAATACTAGAAACATTGAAAGTAAATGTCAGAAAAAATATGATTCTATTAAGAATTCGACAATTTGAGCCGGGCGGTGGTGGCGCACGCCTTTAATCCCAGCACTCGGGAGGCAGAGCCAGGCGGATCTCTGTGAGTTCGAGGCCAGCCTGGTCTACAGAGCGAGATCCAGGAAAGGCGCAAAGCTACACGGAGAAACCCTGTCTCGAAAAACCAAAAAAAAAAAAAAAAAAAGAATTCGACAATTTAAAGAAAAACACTCAACATTTTTCTATTAAGGAGAAAAAAATTTTTAAAAAGGAGTCTGCTTTAAAATATGATACCTTTCAATTACAACAAAACAAAATGTGATTGAGAGGGAAAGAGATAAAGAAAAGAGGAAGGAGGAATGGGTAATGAGTGAAAGAGGAGGAGAAAGAGAGAAAGTGGAGGAGGGTAGATCTTAAGAATGTCTAGAAATGAATAGAGGAAAGCCACACAGATATGAAAAAGGAAAGTCTGGTGCCGGGCGGTGGTGGCGCACGCCTTTAATCCCAGCACTCGGGAGGCAGAGGCAGGCGGATCTCTGTGAGTTCGAGGCCAGCCTGGTCTCCCAAGCGAGTTCCAGGAAAGGCGCAAAGCTACACAGAGAAACCCTGTCTCAAAAAACCAAAAAAAAAAAAAAAAAGAAAAAGGAAAGTCTGGATTCATTTCTTAGCACCACAATAGAGTTCACCATATGCAAGGGCTCAAATAGTTACATCCTACCTTGTGGAAAATTGGCTTTAATAAACAAGGTTGCAGGCTAACACAAAGAAAAAGATTTAATACAGTATTTCAGAAAAGTCTTCATACCATGTAAATCGACATGCTAGGAAAGTAATAGTAATTGTACAGTAGATTGAGGTCAATAGAAAGAGTAAACAGCATAAGGAGAGAATTCATGATGATCACCAGATATTTGGGCAAAGATGCGAAGGATCTGAGACCTGGGAAAGGCGGGAACCCTGTATGAAATTAGAAAAAAAAAAAAAAAGACAGAAACAAAAGTCTCAGAGAAACAGAAGCAGATGATGAACTGGGCTGGTGATGAAGTGATGTAATCAGAGGTGTACTGTTTGCTTCTGCCCACATTTGGAATAGATTTTGGAGTTCGCTGTGAGTATAATTGCCCACATCTAAATCTGCAGATTTTGAGCCTCAAAGTAGCATAACATGATATCCTGTTTTGAACCCAGCTAGATGGAGTATTGCGGGTAGAAAATCAGACCTAAAAGCAATGAGTGCAAGTAGGCTTACTGTATTTGCTTTTTTTATGACTTTTTTTAAAAAAAATATTTATGATCACCTTTTTATTTGCAAAAAATTCAATGATCTCTTTAATGTATCTTCTGTACTTATATTTGAAACATTTTGATACTATAAATATAGTCCTGTGGGGGCTGGAGAGATGGCTCAGAGGTTAAGAGCACTGACTGCTCTTCCAGAGGTCCCGAGTTCAATTCCCAGCAACCACATGGTGGCTCACAACCATCTGTAACGAGATCTGGTGCCCTCTTCTGACCTGTGGTCATTCATGCTGTATACCTAATAAATAAATAAATGTTTAAAAAAATATAGTCCTGTGTTTGATAAGAGACAATAAAGGACCAAATATATAGAGATTATTCCCTGAGAACTTAGTGTCCATATGAGAAGGGTATTTCTCACTCATACATACCCATCTTAAACTCTGTTAACAAAGAATACATGTAAACACTAAGGTGACTAATTTATTGATATGCCAGGTAACCAATTTTCAGAATGTATGGACATCGTGGTGCTCACAGGCAATTAATTATAGGACTTGGTGGGCAGAGTAAAGGAAGCGTGATGTTTGAAGCTATTATATGCAGTCTTTTAAACACACACTCACACACACACACACATACACACACACACACACATACATGAATGCACATATGCATGCACGCATACACACACGCTCACCGAATAATTGTAATATTTTAATGCCATGTGGCCAGATATATTTTGAGTCCCAGAAAGCAAGAAAAATAATGAGTCACATCTGTTCATATGTTTGAATTTTTAACTTTCATGGCAACAAACATAAAGTATCGAATATAATCACCTTAAAATATTAGCACTTTAACAAGGAAAGCTAATTTCGTGGCTTAATTCAATATCTGTAAATATCATTGGCCATTTGCTAATTATGCCAATTGTCCTTTTCTTTTACTTTTCTCTTCACAAATTTACCTCTTGGTTGACATATTTATTTTATTTTTCTATTAGGGGAGTAAAAATATTTTAAATTAATCAAGTACATATTTCTTAGGTAGAAAGAATGTCTGTTTCAATGTAGCCACCACTATATTAAATTTACACAGAGACATATGTTAAAAATGGAAGCTAGTATCATAATGTGCTTCTGATCCTCTGGGAAACCTTTTTAATTCGACAGGCTATGAAGATCATCATAAATCCTTAGACAGTAATCCAGAAACTGCTAATCATTGCATTCTTGCATGTTAAAAAATATATGCAGGATCAGCACAGAACCATTAATGACAAGCCAGAAGAAGATGGAAATTATGAGCTGCCTGCACAGGGAATCTTCACATGCAGAGGAAGGTTTTCAAGTTTGAAAGTTGTCAAGAAGCTCCATTGCCATGTCTTCCAAATGATGCCCTGATTAAGAAAGGTCAGTGTGTCTTCTGGGAAGTTGACAGTAGTGATATAGTAACTATGCAAAGCTGCAAGTCTCTGGAGTAGTATTTGCGTCTAATCTATATGGTCACAGGAAATATAACTGCCAAGAACGCCATATTCATCATCTTGAGTGGTTTTATCAGCACGGCCTGATGTCGTACTCAAAAGAAAAATCACCAAAAATTTGCTTGGCCATTCAATCACGCATCCTTTGTGAAATGCACTTGGGGAAAATTGCATGCCTTCTTATAAAGGAAAAGATAGGATGCTGTCTTTTTCCTCCTTATATTCTGAAAGTAAACAAAGAAATGTTATTATGCAATTTGCTAATTAATAATTGGATTAAAAGAAAAATGTTGGGGAAAGTAATAAATGGCTCAAAATTGTACATCTGTAAGGTAAGGGGAAAGCAGAAAAAAACAGAATGATAACATTCATATTCTCAAAATCCTTTAGAAAACAACATGAAATGAAAATCTGATTTCTAATATACTTGCTTTTCTAAATACACTAGACAGGCAAAGGTCATTCTTCACTAATATACATATCATAGAAAAGTGTGCTAGGTGCTTGCTATGTATTATTTCCTTCCCTTGATTTTGTCAATAACAGTGATACAAGTAGAGATATTTTTCTGTGATGTAAATTACATTCTGTAAGAGCAGGAAACTATCATTCAAATAAGTACAGAAATAAAATTAGAGTTTAGTACCAACACCAACGCCCCACGCCAACCCCAGCCATTAGCCATTACTCATCCTGTATCAAATACAAAAACTTTTTAAAAGTGTTGTAGAGCAAAAGATGCAATCAGGGTTTGCAGTAGAATCATCATATAGAAAATGGCACCATGTGGGTTGAGTTTCCTGTTTGAGAAGTTTTAACTTGAGGACAGGCCATGTTGAGTACTGGGTTCAGGTCATCTGAATCATTCAGAAATCCTGCAACTATTCTAACTCACAGAATTATTTTAAAAAAATGGCCTTAAAGATCATACTGTCAAGAGAGTAAAGGAGAAGTACTAGGTAAAAACTTTCAATATTGAGAAGCCTATGTTCTCTGTGTTAACTTGGATGTAAGTAGCTGGATAAGCTTTGAACAATGAAACATTTTAGATGAAATGAAAATACATGACAAAGCACTAGCTTTCCATTATAGATAAGATGTATTTTTGTATTTTCTATCTAATCAAGGTTACTACCTTGTTTCAAAAAGAAATCTTTTTTTTTTAATTATCAGTTTTGAAGAATTATATGAACATCCTTATTTTCCAAAATATAATCTTCAAAATGTTGAGAATAAAATAAAAATGATTTGCCATATGAAGTATGAGAAAAATGATGTACATTTGCAAGAGATTAAAGTCAGAGACCAATACTGACATGACAGAAGCCATACTAACAGATGCTATCATTAATCAAACACACTGGGCTCACATCTGGTGAGTACAAAGCCAAAGGACAACTGGCCAAGAAAACATAGTGGATAAAGTTCCATTTTCTCTGTCAGGTAAGGATCTAGTGGAAGTTATTTCTGTAGGGATAGCCCTTGCAAATAAAGGAAGTTTAGAGCTTGGTTTGGGGAACCTGTGCATGTTAATATTTGAAACACTTAAAGGGCAAGCACAGTCTTGAGCATTGACACTTTATGGCTGTAGTTCAAGCAGTGAAGATTGCCAACCGATCTGAGCCATCTTTAGCTTAAAATCATGGAGCATACCTCTGGTCATGTTCAAAGAGTAAAACAGAATAATAATAACATAGTTTTCCACCACAAGTGTCCTCCCAGTTTAGTGGTTAAAAATAGACCAAGATTTTAAGAGACAGTGTTACTATGCTTAAAATTTTAACTAAGGAATAATGAACAAATGAAAAAATTAAGGCCTCCAGTATACATGATAGAAAATTTGAAAACAGAAATTAAAATTTTTAAAAGAACTAAATAAAAATTTTAGAATGGAAATAAAAGAAATTTTGCAAACTGAGGAGTTGACGTAATAGTCCAAAATAGAAGATGAAATCAATGAAATAGTACATAGACCAGGAGAGCTTTGGAGACATGAAGTCTCCAAAGGAGAGGAAAGGAACAGACAACAAATATGGAGCAATAATTACTCAACAGCTAATTTGGTGAAGCACACATGAAAGATATTAAAAATTTCAATGACTCCTATGACCTTATATGAACAGTCTTTGTATTTACAAGCATAATTTTATGATGGAAAAGAAAACATGAGTAACTAATTTTGAAAGTATATTAAAGGAAAAAAACAAAATACTATTTGAGAGAAGTTTGTCAGAGTGATTATGCATCTTTCAGCTGAAACCATGAAGGTCACAAAATAGTAGTCAAGTATTTTGAAGAGTGGAATAAAACAACAAAACAGAACAACATAAAGCCAGTAAAACAAGAATTCTATATCCAGCGAGCTATCTTTCAAGATAAAGATAAGCTGGAGTCATTTTAGATAAGCAATTATTAAGAATTACTGTAAAATCCTTTATGAAGTATAAGAGAACTTACTTCATTACTTCAATGCCATTTTATTTTTCTCAGGTATAAAAAGTTGAGGATATTTAAACCACCAATACAATTTCCTTTAGACTCACAGGAGACACTACATCAGTTTCTTTTTTTGTTGCTCTTTTAAAATGATCTGACACCAACAACGTAAAGATTATTTTAGCTCATCCATATGACTGAAAGTTCAAGGAAGCAAGAGTTGGAATCAGCTGGTCATGTCACATACACATAATCAGAAGCAGAAAGCAATGGATGTATATTTACTCAGTTTACTATCTTCACTTTGTACAGTTCAAGATCCCTTTACCAGGGAATGGTCCCATTGAAATTAAGATGGGTTTTCCCTTAACCATAAACATAATCAAGATAATCTACCAGACGTCCATCTTCCAGATGATTCTAGATCATGTCAAGTCGACAAATGCAGAAAAAAAATTGAAAAATTCAGTACCTAATTAATTTTGATAAGCATCCATATCACATCAGTGATATAATTCACTTTACTCATCCTAAAGATAGCATCTATGAAAGCCTCCAGCTAACACTTATACTTAATAGTAGCAGATTAAATGCACATTTAGCTGTATCATCACTGTGAACAAACACTTCCCAGAATCTAATTAAGGGAGGGAGGACTTACTTTGCTTAAGTTTTTAGAAACTTCCATCTGACACGGTGAGAGGACACACCAAAGCAGCTCATACTATGCTGAAAGCAAACAGACTAGTGCTTCCCAGGCTGGATGTCACATTCCTTGGACATTTATTCCACTTAGCCCCACCTCAATTAGTCTAATTGGCAAATTCCTTCATATGTGTATGGAGAGTTTTGTCTGGATCACATCAAGTTGACAAACAATGTAAACTACCACAGGTCTCCCTTGTCAACATGACATTCAAATGTGTCATTTTAAAGCCATAATGTTATACCTTTGTCCTATAGGCATATGGCCATACCATGATTTTAAAACTGTGTTGTTTTGTTCTCCAAAGGGTCTCATAGTAAGACCTGGACAGATGACTCTGTGGTTAAAGAACTGTCTTTTCACATGGTGGATCATAATTGCATTTAAATCCAGTTCCAATGTATCCAAATCTCTCTTCTGAGCTGGGCAGGCACCATTCAAATACATGTTGTACATATAGACAAAAAATAAAATAAAATCCCCAAACAAAACAACAAAAGTCTCCATAGTCTTTAATAATTTCTAAAGAATTTTAAAAGCACTAAGTATAAGTCTTTTCTGAAACTTAGTATAATCTCTTAGCTATAATCTCCTTCTGAACGATAAATAAGATATTCAATTTCCAGTGTGCAATGGCACCTAGCAAACCTTCCCATTTTGAAGGGGAAGTGTAGCTGGAGTTTTCTCTCCGGGTCCCGCCAAACCCTGGCAGTCCCTTAGCCCACTTATAAAATAAATATACAGATGCTTATATTATTTAAACTGCTTGGCCATTAGCTCAGGCCTACCATTGTCTAGCTCTTACTCTAATATTTAGCCCATTTCTATTAATCTATACTTTGCCACATGGCTCATGGCTTACTGGTACCTTACATCTTCCTTGTCCTGGTGGTTGCTCCAGGCAGTCTCCCCCTCTGCCTTCCTGTTCCCTCAATTCTCCTCTCTGTTAGTCCCGCCTATACTTCCTGTCTGGCTACTGGCCAATCAGTGTTTTATTTATATAGAGTGAAATCCACAGCACTTCCCCTTTTCTTCTTTTTCAAAAAGGAAGGTTTTAACTCAAACATAGTAAAATTACATATAACAAAACAATTATCAAGCAAGAATTACAGTTACAATATTAAAGAAGATATCCTATCTATTTTATATTTGTGAGTTTAAGGTTTTATATCTAACTTATCTTTTATCATAACTAAAGAAAATTTTAACTATCTATCTTTCAACTACATCAAAGACCTCAGAAGGATATAATATTACCTGAGAAACGGGAAAAGGATGCAAGCAACTTTCAGGAGTCTTGCAGGGTAGACAGAGACAGCTGATAGCCTGGACAGTCACTTCATGTTCCTTTGTAAAGTTGGGGCATCTGTCTTCAGCCCACAGGGCTAGAGTCTCTCAGTCATTTTCTCAGTGTCCTGTAGAATATCTGGCAGTTTTCTCTGTGAAGCAGGAACCTGAAGGACCATTTTGTCAATCAAAGTTCAGTGGTCATCTTTCTATGGGTCCTGTAAGTTCAGTCAATCAAGCAGTCCAGGCAAGAACAGTTCCTTGCCCAAATGGCTATTTTTGCCAAGGTGAAGATAAACTCCATATGGAGTGTCTTCAATGCCCATCCTCCTCTCTGGAGTAAATCCGGTGCTGCCAGGAGCAGACATGTCTCACTGTCCAGAAAGTCTAAATTTTTAAAAATATTTTAAATGTCATATCCTGTAGGTCTTTGAAGTATTTGAAGATTACTTATCTATCTGAAATATATCATGTATACCTAGAAGACTTAACTAACATGGCTACAAGTATGATTATCATAGATGACTAATTATTAATCTATTTAATTATCCATTCTAATCTAAATGAATTACATAAACATAATACCTCAAATGAGAATAGGAATATATATACAGTATAACAAAATTAAGTTTAAACTTGTATCAATAAACTAAAATCTATACCAATGTAAAAGATTTTAAACAAGTTGTTGTTCTTTAATAGTAGGTTCATTAACCTACCCTTTTATCCTATCATATCTATATCCTATATATCTATATCATATCCCCTTTTCTTCTTTAGAAAGAAATTGCATTTATAACCAACCTGTTTTACATAAAAATATTGGTTTTTCTCTGTCCCACACCAGAGGGCTCTTCTGATATGGGACAAAAGAATCTTTTAACCTTTTATTTTAGGAATATGTTTGGGTTTAGAGAAGGAATGAGCCAATTCCATCTCCAAAGCGAGCATGGTATATTTGGGAATTTGGGCATAGCTTCTCTTACTACTTTCTGCTGGAGGGGGGCACTGTATCTTATGGGGACACAAAGAAAATTTTAGGATTATGGAGTAGTCTGTGAGGGTGTATCCTCTGAGCCAGTTGCCTTGAAACGGTTCTGGATGTTGGATCATCTGGGCCATGGTGTCTTCGGAGACCTTTCAGGTGGTCTTGGTTGGTCAAACCTGATGTATCTTAATCTGGAACAAATCCATAGCCTCTGGCTTTCTGTAAAAACAAAAGCAGAGCCTCCTTTCCAAAGCAACATATCCTTACATCCAAATTTTGAAGTCAAGGTACCTTTAAAGTATACATTTTGGCATAACTCAACACCTTTTACAATCAAATGTTTTTTTCTTCAGTTACGAATATCAAAGACAACATAATCCAGATTCTCTGTGTGATAGCCATCTTTACATGGCTTATTACCTTTACAGAAGTAGAACATACATAAAGTATGATAGATATAAAGTATGACAGATATACACCCATCCCTGGATTGGTGTTCATGGGATCTGCAAGAAAGCCAGTTGAGCAAGCCATAGAGATTAAGCCAATAAGTAACATCCCTTCATGGCCTCTGCATCAGCTCCTGCCTCCACGTTCATGCACTGTTTGAATTCCTGCCTTGACTCCCTTTGATGATGAATAGTGATATAGAAATATAAGCCAAATAAACCTTTTCCTCCCCAACTTGGTTTTGATCGTGGTGTTTCATCACAGAAATAGAAACCCTATCTAGGACAGTCTTGGAGTCGATTTCTTTTGAATTCAGCCTCATTCAAGTTCTCAAGACAGATGAAGATGCAATAATTTTTTTTGCCAGAATATACCTCAATTGCCCTCTAGTCCAGCTCCTGAGAGAGTCCCTGTTTCTATGAAACAGCATGTGCCAGACATCTATTCTCTGTAGATCTCATGGTATTCTGGCCTTCCAACAAACAAAAAAGCACTACCGATTTAGCTCAGATTATAGCATTCTTGGTTTCTTCTTGCCCAAATTTTCAAAGTCTTCCATGTTCTTCCCATGAAGCAGTTCTTACGAGCTGAGTACAAGATGGTCAAGTTTATCACAGTAAATCTTCTCAACCTTGGTATCAATTTCATGATTTACTGCATTAGTTGTTTTCCTCATTTCTGTGACAAAATACATGACAAGGGGAAGTTATGGAAGACAGTGTCATGTTGGTTTTCAGGTAAAAGGGATATTGTTCATTGTGGTTTAGAAGCCACGGTAGAAGCAGCCGATCACACTGCATCTGTAGTGTAATCAGGAAGGAAAAGGGGATGAATGTTGACATTGAGTTGACTCTATGTACAATCTAGGATCCTAGCTGTGATCTTGTGGTCTGACTTTAGGATGACATAAGATCACTGAAAAGAAAAAAAAAAAAAAAAAACAGAAGAAAGGATAAATGATTCAGTGACAGCATGGGCTTTATTCCCTGTGGAGGGGAGGAGTCTATACTATAAGAATCAGTTTGAAATCACATGACAGTCTCTGGTTCTTACAGTAGATATTACCCCCAGAGGTATTTTTATGAATACAGCCTGTTATAGAGCAGAAAAAGTGGAGGGAAAGGGAACATGAATAACATCTCTGTTTTAGCCCCAAGTTGGTTGTTGCTAGGGGTAGCTATGGAAATATGCTATATAATGGGTTAGAAAATGTTAGACATTTTCATGGCTAAATATTTCTAGAAATCTGAAGGCACTAGAAAAACAAATCTAGAAGAAAAAGTCTGTTTGTTTAACTGAAATGGAGGGGTTTTGAAAAATACCGTGACCATGGCTAATAACCATGTCTTTTCAGCTCAATTAACCCAATCTACAAATTCCTTCACAGACATGTCAAAATATTTTTCTCCAGCGTTACTGTAATCCTGTCAAGGTGACTATCGACATAAATCTTCACAGCAGGGATGAGGAAAAGATCACTATGACTTTATATATTTATTTATGCATGTATTATATGAAATAATTGGAAAGTCAAATAAACAATTCCACCTACAATGTTGTCAAAATTTAGGATTGATTATGATCAATATGAAAGGTTCTAACTGAAAATTACAAAACTGAGAAATTTTAAAGAAATGTCTCCTGATGATGAAGAGGAAGTGTCAGTACTGTTGTCTTACACATTTGTCCTCTAATTAAGACACCAATTTCAGCAAGCTTCAATTAAAACACTCACATAATTATTTTAGATGTTGACAGGCTGATTGAATATCATTTAAAAATATTTCACTATGATCAGTAGAAAAATAATTTCATAGAGACAACAACCCTAGACCAAATACTACAAGCAACCACGAACTTCTGAGGCGAGCAGAAATAGTCTTCTGGTGGGAAGAAGACACAAACTGGTGATATAATACCAAATAGTTATCCCTGAAAACATACACATACAAGTAATACTGTACAGGTTGATCACTTTGTTTTTTTATGTATTCAGGAATGCATATATATATATATATATATATGTGTGTGTGTGTGTGTGTGTGTGTGTGTGTGTGTGTGTATGTGTGAGTGTGTGTGTGTGTGTGTGTGTGTGTGGTGTGCATATGTGTTTACAGCAAAAATTAATTAAGAATATGCCATAAATTTGAAAAGAACAATGCAAGGATGGTAGTACATAGAATGGTTTGAAGAAAGGAAATGAGAGGGAAATTATTTCATTATATTATAATATCAAGTAAATAAATATGTATATATTAAAAACCTAAAAGTAGGATGAAATAAAAAGATCTTTTGGAACAGTAGAATACTCAGAATGGAAAAAAAAGTGAAATCCTCTTCCTTCACAGTATAAATATGGATGAAACCAAAATGGATTATGATTCTAAAACTGAAAACAATATTAAAGTTGGATGGGTCCTGCTTTCGTATCCACTATGAACCAATGGCTGAGGGCCCCCCAACTGAATTAGGCCCTCTGAATGGGTGAGACAGTTGATTGGCTTGAACTGTTTGGGAGGCATCCAGGCAGTGGGACCGGGTCCTGTGCTCATTGCATGAGTTGGCTGTTTGAAACCTGGGGCTTATGCAGGGTTGCTTGGCTCGGCCTGGGAGGAGGGGACTGGCCCTGCCTGGACAGAGTCTACCAGGTTGATCTCAGTCCTCCTCGGGGGAGGCTTTGCCCTGGAGGAGGTGGGAATGGGGGGTGGGCTGA
>CABHPP010119084.1:0-25968 GCA_902168425.1 Peromyscus attwateri | reverse complement strand
CAGGCAGTGGGACCGGGTCCTGTGCTCATTGCATGAGTTGGCTGTTTGAAACCTGGGGCTTATGCAGGGTTGCTTGGCTCGGCCTGGGAGGAGGGGACTGGCCCTGCCTGGACAGAGTCTACCAGGTTGATCTCAGTCCTCCTCGGGGGAGGCTTTGCCCTGGAGGAGGTGGGAATGGGGGGTGGGCTGGGGGGAATCCGTGGCTGATATATAGAACTGAATGGTATTGTAAAATAAAATAAAAAAATTAAAGTTGGAATAGTTATTAGTTTTAATTGTCAACTATATTTACCTTGGAAGAGAGTGACTGACTACATTGGGTTGACCTGTAGGTATATATATGGGGGCCTATCTTAATTAAGTTTTTTGTGTGGTAATAGCCAGCCCCTTATGGGCAGCAGCACTCTCTACAGAGGATTCCATGACCTGTAGAAGTATAGAGAAATAGAACTGAACACCCAGGTAGTCCATTCATGCATTCATTTTCATCTGCTCTTGAGTATGGATATTGCTAGCTGCCCCGAGCTCCTGTCTCTGTTGTTATGATGGACTACAGCCTAGAACTGTCAGGTGAAATAAATCCCCTTCTCCCTGGATCTCTTTTGTGAAGATGTTGTATCCCAGAAGTAGAAATGAAACTAGCACAGCACTTTTATAAGGAAAAGAAATTAATCCATTTGACCGTGGAATGCACAGATTCTTTAAGCATAAGCCATAAAGTTAGGCCCTATAAATTATATGTTCTTGAATGACTTAGGAAATGAAGGGGAAAAGAAGAATGTGTGAAAAGAAAACCCAAGTCACACCCTGAGGATAATATTCTTAATGCATAGGTCTGGAAATGAGCTTAATTTCAGAATTTAGAAAGAACATCAACAGTCCATCATAAGATACCAATGTGCATACAAGAAAAGGGTATATATGAGATAAAAATTTATCAAAAGAACTCAAGAGAAAAAAAAAAAGACCAACAACCAGTCTCCTGGCCCCATGAGTCCTGGGTGAATGGAAGACAGCTACAACTATCCCCCAGGACTCTCTCCTGGGGCATGCAAAGACCAACTACCAGCCACTTAGTGCCATGAGGCCCAGGCACACAGAGGACAGCTTTTTCTGCCCCTCTCTCTCTTCCATTTCCCCCTAATATACTGGCTCACCACACTGGTGCCCGACTTCCAGGCTACACAAGCACGTGGCGGGTTACAGATTGATCTCTGCCGATCCTGGGCAAGAGTCCTGGGGCAGAGCTATAACTAACTTGTTGAATAGACTTGGATGTCACTTCTCGAAAAAATGCCACATGCAGCCTTTAGGTCTTCTATAAATATACTGGGACCTCTAGAAGAATGTATAAATCCTGAAGGGAAGAATAGGAAGAAAATTAAAAACAAACAAACAAGACAAAACAAAATACAGAGAATGCACATATGGTAATTTATCCAGAAGACTGTGTTCTAAAATCCTCTCCAATCTTGTGAGATTTCTCTATAGTATCCATCTATCTTACTGTTACAAACGTACATGAATGTGCGATTTGCTGGCACAAGGAATTAGATACTTTTTTCCACTTAATATGTTTAAATTTATCAATTAGTGGGCAAAGCGAGAACTTTGATAAATTAAGAGGAATTGTTGATTTTGAGCAGCTAAATGATTTGGAATCTGAATTAGTAAGGAAATGCAGCCAAAGTCCAAGAGTACATAAAAGAAAAACAGAATCAGAGGAAAGTAATAGAGAAAAACTGAAGCTGTACCTAAGCCTCTTCATCAAACATACAGTAGGGAGCAAGAGAATATGCAGGCATCTTAACCTTCAACCTTTCCCGCCTACTACTCCTACATGACTGACTGGAGAGCTAAAGCTCGCTGTACATTAGAAGGACTGCCATGGACTGCTTGGAAAAGTCTAGGTGCCAATTGTAGCATCTGTATGATTTATGTGACACACATTTTCTAATTGTGTTTAGAACTCCTGATCTATGGTTTGAAGGTCGAATGCTTACAGAGTTCAGTTGTAAGCCATGACCCCACATCCTTTAAGACTGTAGTTAATTAAGCTATGATCTGTCCTCTGTGTACATTGTATTCTGATAGGATTATGAAATGCTCACAGCTTAGAAGAAAACCTGCATCCAAAATGATAAAAGAACATGTAACTGCTAACCCAAGAACATGTACTTGTAAACTCTCAACAGTAACTTCAATACACTCATTTCAGTTCAAATCTTAGTAGTAATTCTTGGCCTCAAGAGCTTCTAAATGATTGGTGTCAAGCTTAGAGAGTGAGAAAGCTAAGGGAGTAATTTTAATTTCTAAAAATGAGTAATCTGAGCATTAGCTCAGGAAAAATGTGACACGTAAATTTCATATTCAGATATTGGAACAATGAATATATCATGGTGATATGTGGATATTGGTATATCTTTGAGAATGATAATTCGTTTCTCTTTTTTGGCATTAGAGTTCTCAAAAAGTTGAGGGCCAGAAAAGCCTGAGCCAGTAAGTCGGTAATTTCAAGATCTTATCAAATCGATGCAAAGAATGAAATAATCTACAGACCACAGAGATGAGTTTTAGTCAGAATTTTATTACAGATGAATAGGCAGAAGCTAAAGAGGAAGAAGGAGTCTGCAGGGGGACGAGAGAGATAGAGAGATACAGATGGAGGGGGAGAGAGAGAGAGAGAGAGAGAGAGAGAGAGAGAGAGAGAGAGCATTCAGAGCTCTACAATTACATGAGGAGCCCCAGGAAATAAGATAGCATCAGCTATTGGTCTTGACCTGATTAAAGAACAGACAGTGAAGGTGGGGTGAGGTATGGGAGAGGGATGAGATGGTCAGCCAAGGAACTTAAGCAGGTGTCCAGGTGTCTCGTTTCAGCTTCAGTCCAGTGAGGCATCAAGGCAGAGGTAAACACAGCAGAAAACAAAGAAGGAGG
The DNA here is from genome assembly GCA_902168425.1 of Peromyscus attwateri. NCBI lineage: Eukaryota > Metazoa > Chordata > Mammalia > Rodentia > Cricetidae > Peromyscus > Peromyscus attwateri. Next base: position 23,031 of record CABHPP010119084.1, on the reverse strand, counting down.
AAGGCAATCTCTGTCAGCATCCTAGACATCTGCAAGGGCATTCTTAGAGCTGCCGTTTTGAGGTCTCTAGCACACATGGCCAATTTCTAGCTCTTGCTCTCAACAATGGTGAATTTATTTTCAAATCAGCTGCCATCAACTACAATGAAGAGTTGTGTGAACTTTGACCTCAGAAGTATTTTACTTTTTGATTATATTTTTATGCATTGACCCATCTTTAGAAATAAATGTCCATTATTGCTCTGATAGTGAGGCTGACAGTACTCGAAACATTTTTTTAAATTTTATAATTAATTTAATTTTACATATCAGCCACGGATTGCCCTGTCCTCCCTCCTCCCGGGCCCCCCACCCTCCCTTTAAGGCCTGGATTTTTTAGCATTCTACCTACTAGTTTTGACATTTTATACTGTGAGTAGAGAATTCTGAGAGACAGCATTAAGAACATAGTTGATAGGGCTAACTTTCATAATTCAGAGAAGAGCTAAACTTAAAACACCTCTTTTCGATAGAAATCTTCAGAGTGAAAACCATCAGGATATTCACATGTTCAAAGATACACTGAAACCTGGGGGAGAAAGTGAAAATATTTGTTGGACAGAGTCAAGTTACTGACAAATAAGGGCAACACAGCAATGTATAGTGTGTTATAATACAATTTTAGATTTTTAGATTGACATGTAATACATTTATTACTACAACATTAAATTGATTATTTTGTTCCTGTTAAATTAATAGCAACATGTAAATCCTGCATCAGGAATACCTTTTATCTATAAAATACTGGATAGGAATCTTGAAATGCCAAGGCATTAGCAGACTGCTTAACACCTTTGCCAGACTGATTAATTCTTCACTAATTTATGTTTTTAATTCAGGCAGCTTTTATCATGGTGTTTAAATTCAAAGACTAGGAGCATGAATCAAAATGTCATGCAGTTCATGAATGAGTAAGAGGTGGCACACTGTGTCAGCATCACATTGATGACAAGTAGTAGAAGCATGAACCACATAGGGATCAATGCTGCTGATAGACTTCATGCTACAACTATTAGCCCTTTTATACGTCAACTTGGAATACTTGCACTTTCTTCTAGTAGCAAATCATAAAATATTCATAGAATTTACATTTTTAATTTTAATTCATATAATTATCATGGCTAACTAAAATAAAAATCAATTAGATGAAGCTATTATTTATAGTTTGCAAAGAATATATCTGCATTTCACAAATGAACAGAGTCTTTATGATGCATAGACACTATTGTTGCATGCAAAGAAACAAAATAATTCTTTTGTACACTGTGAATGAAGATTTGTCACTGTGGTTGGTTTAGTAAAGATGCTGACTGGCCAATAGCTGAACAAGATAAAGTTAGGCTGAAAAGCCAAATTGAGAATGCTGAGAAGGAGAAGGTCAGAGTCATAGGAGATGCCAGCAGATACAAAGGGAGGGGGAGATTAATGTGCCATGCTAATAAAGGTACTGCCACATGGCAGAGCATAAATAAGGAATATGGGTTAACTTAAAATGTAAGAGCTAGTTAGTAATAAGCCTGAGCTATTGGCTGAGATTTTATAATTAATATTAAGCCTCTGAGTGATTATTTGAGAGTGGCTGTGGGACAGGAAAACTCTGCCTACAGAGTGTGATATTATACATTTGTGTCACATGTCATTTACTATCAAACTAGAAATAGGAAATATCACATATTTAAAACATATTTCTATAGCCATATTTGTATATGTGTACAAATATGCATATATACACATAGAAACTAATATATACAGTGCCACACATACATATGATTAAAACAGATAATGTTATTTAGACCCCAAATTGTTTCTAGATTCAAGAACATTAAAACATAGTGCTAGAGGGAAAATATTGTTAAGGATAATAAAACGAAAGCCACCATCATAAGAACTCTGCACATTTCAAATGTAAAATAAAACTGAATTATACTAAGACAAAAGTAGAATATTAGAATATCTAAAAGAAATTAACCTGATAAAAATAAGCAGTATATAACTGAGAAAAAAGAAAAAGCTGAAAATAAACTAGCATGTAAATAATGTGAAAAAGATATGTGTAGTAGAATGCCAGATAGTGCCTATTTGATAATAAACACAAATGCAAACATGTATTAAACCTGACTCAGATGGGACAAAGAAATACTTCTTTTGTGTGTGCCTTTAATAGATCATCGTCCTCACATAGCTGGAAGAAAGCCACCTGTTACTCTTGTTATTTACGTGGTTCAGTTAGACATTATCCCAGGTGCCTGGAAGTGTGACAGCCATAAATGAATCAGAGTAGCCCATGTCAGTTAGTCCTGCCAAATTTTCCAGCATGTTGTAATAGACAGAGAAGTCAGTCATAAGCAGACCCCTGTAGAGGACTGTGGCTGATAATCTGATGTTAGCTGAACTTAAACCAAGTACTTTTGTGCTTGAGATGAATTCACCATTGCCTTCCTTCTGGCCCAAATTGTGGAGATCTGCTCAGTTTCAGTCCAGTGCAATTGGAATCCGTGTAATCATTGCTTTACCTGACAACTTCCCTGCACTTTGGGGTCAGTTTTCATGGCTGAGGCTGGAGTTTTTCTGGCAGACATTAATGGGTCCTACATCTGCTAGCTTAAGAAATGCTACTGTGCTCAGAAGAATGGTCCAAGTGCATGTGCAAGAAACAGCAGAGCCAAGGAGATGCGCAGTGGGGAGGGTGGGTGGCAAGTGAGAAACAAAGCTAACTTCTCAAGTGAGAAAGCATGGGAGAGTTTCGAGGCTTACAACAAATATGGAAATCCAAATGAATGTTTCCAGTTGTCTCTTCAGCTCTGCCACGTTGGGGTTTCCCCATCTGAACTATTATTTTGTATGGATATTGATACCATGTTTCTGTACCGATGGAAGAGAATAACATGAAGAAACAGATGAGTTTGCACTGCTCGAATTTGTTCTTATGATTTACAATGTCTAGGCAAGTCTTAATATTTTTGTTTAGTTACAGTAAAAGCTGACATCTTTATAAACATAATGATTTCCCTGAGAGAGTCTGAAGTAAGTCAAGGTTATAAATCATAATCATCATAGTGAAAATACAGACAGATCTAGAATAATAAAGTAAGGCTATGGGAAAAATCATGGGGATGCTGAGTGTTATTTTGTTAAACTGAGAATAATTTTCTACCATAGGAAAATCACTATTTCACATAAGACTCCACCAGGAATATAATGACTCTAAGAATATATATATATATACACACATACATATATATATACATACATACACACACATATATATACATACACACACACACATATATATATATTTTTTATAGAACTAATCAAATAGAAATATACACACACAGGTACACAGTGCCACAGATATGCCAGGAAAGTTTGTGATTAGTAGGTTTTTCACAAACTATGGCTCCTGCAAGCCACCTTATTAAGCACAGCATTTTATGTATTATTTGTACAGGTGAAATGGGACTTTGTTAGTGAAGGGCTACCATACAATTGGGTCAGAGTCAGCAGGAAGCTAAAAGGAACACAAGGTATCTCAAGAACATTATAAGCCAAACACATTACAGATAAGCAAAATTGGACTGATAAATCCAGTCTGTTAAGTGGGTAAAAAACCAAGTTCCTGGGAACCAAAACTTCAACTTTTTCAATGCCCTGGTCGCTAGTCCCACTTGACCTTGCCAAGTCTACCCCTGAGCAAGGACACAGAACTAGGTTTCTTTTGTCCTTTCATCAGGGCTTCTGAGAAAGCCTTGGATTCTCAAAATATCAATCGAAAAGATCCAACAAGACAATGACCGAGATTGCCCCCAGGGAGTCATCTTACACAGCTTACTACTGGAGAAGTGATGGCACATGAGTAGTGAAAAAGGAATGTTGATTATATCCCGAGAATTAGTTAGAACAATTTTAAGAAACCAATGGTGGGGCATATTAAAATGAAAATAGTATGAGTTTGTAGTAATTGGATAAACATTATACCAGCAATATAAAAAAATGAAGAAAATCAATACATAGTGTGACATCTTGAACATGAGTAAAGCTTCCCATTGCATTTGAGAAGTTAAGAACTCCTTCTGTTGTTTGTATGACAAGATGACATATGTGGCCCTGTCTTTAATATTAGCTTGAGGCTGTGAAGATTCAAAAGGTAAAAGTTTCAGTCTGGGAAATATTTCCTGGATTTTTTAGAGTGGGTGAGATTGGCCTTTATCTGCCTGAGCAGGTGTCTGTAGCATCAGAAGGTATTAATATACTTGAAAAAGGTTCACATTTAAGCATTGCTTTAGCTTTGTAAGTGGTATTTAATGCTTGTAAGTGGCATTTACTGTTATAGAGTAGCTGGAGAATTGCAGGTACGTCTCCCAACTTTTTAGTGACAACTCCCAGTGATATTCCTTCGGCTTTGGAGCATTTCCATGAACATTGCCTATTATACCAGTTCATTTAGTGAGGGATCCTAGGTTATCAATGAAATCAAAGAACTGGTGTCCAATACTAGAAAAAAAAACATTTTATAGGTCATATCAGGAGTTGTCTGTAATATATCAATTGTTATCAGCAATCTCTTGAGGGGCCTTCGTCAGGGAAACTTAAGACAGTCATCATTAATCCAGAGGCCTGTCATCTCTTTAGCAACAAGGGCATTCTCCCTTACTGTAATTTCCGTTCTTTGCAGAGGGAAAGGAAACACCACATTTCATTCATCTCCACTCTCTTGGTTTCCCATAGTTATGGCAAGCAAAGGAACTTTAAAGCCCTGTTTCTTCAGCTTGACGTTACTCTGAGGTGACAGTTTATCATTGACATGGTATTCTAAATTGGGTTTGTTGTTATGCCTACAATAATTACTCCTGGGACTTTTGGACTGTCCCTCTTTATCTCTGTTCTCATTACTGTGCCTTTCACAGCTTGGGCCTGGAAACCTGGCTGGAACAGTGAGGGAGTGAAGAAAAGGAGAGACACACAAAGAGAAACGCTAGGTCAGGTGGGCTGTGTGAACTATGTTGGAATGACATCAACTACTGTGACAAAAAGAAGCTCAGCGTGTTCATTACGTGCAGCTCGGGTGGTAGGAGTTCTTAGTGAGGTGTGGTAGTCTGTAAACATCTGCTGAGGTTGTGGTTTTGCACAATATTTTGACAATATTCACAGTCATATCTGAGACAGGCTTTGAGAATTCTGAACATGATACACATGTGTAGGTTTTGCCCAATTCCTATGGGTCTGAGGCATTGGTCCTTGACATGGTCATGCTCATGTCAACACTACTCATTCATATAGTACTTCATTAAATCATTCCATGTTCACTTGGCTTCCTTGGCTCCCCAAGTTCATGACCTAACAGTCAAATTTAAAAGTTAACTTGTATGTCCACAAGTCCACATTGCCTCTTTTTGCCTGAAGGAATTTGACTGATAAAGTTACTTTCCAGCAAAAACATGATTCTAGGTAAATAAAAATTAATTGTAGTAAATATAATCGTAAATTATATATATATATATATATATATAATCTTTAAGTTTCATCTCTAATAATTGTTTTATGGCTTACTCAGACCTCTTTTACATTTACGTGCTCTAGTATTGTCCTCACTTCTTTCTCTTTCAACCACCATTTAGTTTAGGATGAAACTACCAACTGAGCATCTGTGTTCTTCTAAAATCATTTCCATTTTCTCATTAAGTTTCTTTATCAAAATATATTTCACATTTATAATTTTGTAAACTTCTACATTTAACTGCTGGATTCCTTATAAATACTTTTTAAATAGAATAACTCTATTCCAAAGAAAACACAAGTGTCTGTGTCTAAACACATGCAAAATATAATAATCCTCAAAACAATTCAATATTTTTTCAACCAGCAAATGTAAGCTAAATGGTTTGTGAGAAATCCAAGGCACTTCAAAACTGTTTTTGTCAAAAAGCATTTATTTTTCATTTGTGTCCATAAGGCAATCAAAACCAAAATAAGATCTGTTTTTCTAATTTTATGTTTCTTCCACTCTTTAGGGCTACCTACTGCCTGTGACTACAACAGCATTAAAGTACAGATATTAAGTCACCATCCCATTCCCTGGGCTCTAGAAATAGCAGAACCTATCAGGCACCCCTTCCAAGATGGGCAGCTATCAGTCAGGGTTCTACTGTATACTGGAGCAGGTTCAGTTATCTCCTGAGATCCAGTCAACTCTCTTATACAGTTAGGACTTTTTAGACCAACTTACAGAAGCAGAACCAAGAGAATAATCAAGAAGTCCATATCTTAACTTTTTTGAGACAGTTTCCAAAGTGTTGCACATTTAGCAGAAAATGAACTCAATGATTTTAATAAAGCACAAATATTTGTTTTTAAGTCAAATTTTTAAGTAGATGTTTTCATGAAAAACAGTTTTGGAGAAAGCCATGTTCTATGCTATTACATCAGTTATTGACACTGGAAAACTCCTTAGATAAATTTGTATTTTGAAAATTTTTATGATGAAAATTAGTATCACTGACCATAAACAAACTTATCATTTATTGCAATGGTGCATCTCACATGTGGTGGCTTTATTTAACAAGAACTATAAATTGATAATTAATAGATTTTGGCCTTAATGAAAATTTACATAAGATGTAATTTCATTAAAAGCATAACAAACTTAATAGGAAACAAAAAGTATTTTATTATTGTCCTTTAAAGGTAGCTTTATTTTTAATCAAAATTACATTGGTATTTTGAGATTTTCTAATTGTATTGGATATATAAGAACAATATATCTGATATAAAACCTTGGTTATGATTATTTTGGTTAATTTTTATAAGGTTCATAAATTTATTTCTATAGTTCATAGAAATGATTAAATGCATTTACAAAAATAGTCACTGTATATACATTAAAACTATATATAAAAGCTATAGAAAAGTGATCAAAATTTCTAATAACATTTGATTTTGTTGTATCTGTCAGAGGCTTTTGTAACATAATACTACATATATTGTTTGGATAATTTTTGTTATATTGAGTGTGGTCTAATGAATAGTCTAAATTGAAGATTGCCTTTTGTGAATGATACCAAATCTATCTTGGTAACTGTGATGGTTTAACTTTGTTGTCAGCTTCACTGAATCAGGAATCAACTACGATGCACACTTTTGGGCATACTTGTTAGGGAGCTTCTTAAGTAGGTTAATTAAGGCAGAAAACTCACCAAAACATGGATGACACCTTCCTTCTTGTTTCTGCCTAAAGATGAGGCAGTCTGAGAAAAGGACTTTGTTTTTTGATTGTCTTAACTTCATGCTGGCAAGTTCATGTACTCTGTTGCTGCCATTGTTTACTGGTAATAGAACCAAGCTCTTCTGAGTTCCCATGTAGACTGAAGATTGGTGGCTCTCCAGGAATCATCTATGCCTTCATCATCAGACAGGGGCTACTGAAGTGTCCAGTGGCATACGTTGACCTGCTTTTGGGTTCTCCGCCTTTTCAGTATGAAAATAAACATTGTTTGACTATCCATACAGTATCTTGTTAGCTTGTCTAATAAATCCCCCTTTAATATGTATTAATTCTATTGTTTCTGTTTCTGTAGGGATCCTTTCCCAATAGATTAACTATTAAAAAATGTTATTAAGATGGAGTAAACTGTGTGATGACTTAAAACCAACTGTAAAATCAGCCCACTGTAACCTTGACAAAAGATGTGTACAATTCATGAGGAGCAAAACCCAGAAAACTTGCAAAATTAATTCTACATATAGATCTATTCTAAAATTAAACTTTTAAGCTCATAGTTTAGGATTGTTGAACATAATGCAGCTTGTAATTTTTGAGAATATTTAACACAGCACATTTTAGAAATGTAATGACCTTTTAAAAAGGAGAAATCAGTTATTTCCCTTCTGAGGAAGACCATAATATACCACTTTCCCAACTTCATAAAAAGTTAACCCATTTACATCTTCATTGTTACTGTTTATTGGGATTGTATGTGTATAATTTTTATTATAAAAAGAAAATTTAAGATATTTGACAAACATACACATTCATCTGTAAATTTATATACATCACAGGTAATAAAAATATGATATTTACCATCCCTACATTAAAGATTTTCTTGGAAAACAAGTTCTTGACAGTTAATCAAATAGAATGATTTTTAAAATGTATATTGTACAGAGGTATTTTGGTTAACACAGGGTTCTTTTAATGATAAGGATATAAGCATATGGATATTTTGGGAAAAATAGGCCTTTTCTTATTATAAGATAGTAAAATAGGATAGCTGGAATTTTTCTACAATTGAAAACATAAAGATAAATCTAGGATGCCTAAGCATTCCGTGGGACCCTAAAGTATGTAAAATATATGAAAAATGAAACTTAGAAATTATATATGTATTGTATTAATGTTTCTAAGCTCAAAGTTCAATGCACACCTCTAATCAAATCAATAGAGTACTCTTAGGCCATTTATATGCTTTTGATAACATTTACAAAACTGATTTGAAAGCAAAAAATATATGTCTAATTTATTTATTAGAAATGTTTAGTTTTATTAAATGGATTTATTAAATATATTAAGATTTTCTGCCTGAGATTTAACTAAATGCTATATAGAAATTAACTTTTAAGTAGTTCATTCTTCAAAATTTGTGTACCTGACTTTCTGGATGTTCAATAGCTAGATATAGAGCCCATGTCAATATGAACGGAGGGACTGAAAGATGACTGATATTTTTGAACCTGCCCTCTGAGCTCAGTGAGGTTCCAGGAATCCACAAGGAACCTCTTCTCTCCAAGCACCTTGCACCTCTGGTAAGTCATCACCTGTCCTCTTGATCAGAGAGTTTGAACTGTAACCAATATGTGTTTTGCAATGAGAAGAGTCAGCAAAGAAAGAAATGTCTTAAATGATTCTAAAGAAAGGTGCATAGCAAGATTCTAACTCATCCAAAAAGATGGCATAACTGGTCAAAGGCTGAAGGAAGCATGATCTCCTCCTAAGGTTCAATTAGACCCCAAGGACTGACCCCTCAACTGGCCTTGGAAGTAGAAAAAAAAAGGAGTTCACTTTTGCCCATTTTATGCATTAAGCTCATAATAGGAAAGTGCCACCCAAGATCAAATTGATCAGTTTTCTCTTTTCCACAGTCCAATAATTCCACTCTCCAAATATTAGGCTTATGTCTTTATGAAATATTATAAGGACCAATTATTTCTCATTAACTTTTTTTTTTTATAAGAAACAGCTGTCTAGAGCTTGAAAGGTAGCCCAATGGTTAAGAGCACTGACTTCTGCCGAGGACCTGATTTTGATTCTCAGGCACCACATGGGAAACTCACAACTGTCTGTAACTCCAGTTCCAGGGGATCTGACTCCCATTTCTGTCCTCCGTGGGGACTGTATGCAAGTGATGCACAGACATACATATAGGCAAAAAACCAATGCACATAAAACAAAATATCTTGAATAAATAAAGGCAGAAAGGAATGAAGGAAGGAGGAAAGGAAGGAGGGAAGAAAGGAAGGAAGGAACTGCTGCCCAGATACAAGCTATCATTATTTGGGCTCAATTTCAGCACTAGAGTACCTATGGGACACCTAAAGCCAGGGGAAGACCTATCATTTTTTTTCTAATATGATAGTAAATGGTGACTGTTCCTCTCTTCTTTGTCCCCTTTGGAGTGCACTGTGATTTTAGCCTTTCCATCAGCTGTCAGAGTGGCTAAGAATCCTGGGCTCTGCACCCTCCACTTAAGCTTGAAGGCCAATGAAAAGAAAAAAACCTAGGAGGAACCCAACAAGGCAGACACAGATAAATGCTTTTGCGAGTTTGCTGGGGAGAGTGTAATGGGTTTTGAGTCAGACATTTTAGCGTGTAGTTTGTTCTAGCTTCTGTAGTTCTCTGCCTAGAGCTTGTAATGCTATTTTTTTGCATAAACTCATCTGTGGCTAGAGTTTTCCTGCCTGGCCCACAGTCAGGATAAATCTCTTTCACCTGCCAGTCCCACAGCCGCTCAGACCCAACCAAGTAAACACAGAGACTTATATTGCTTACAAACTGTATGGCCGTGGCAAGCTTCTTGCTAACTGTCCTTATATTTTAAATTAATCCATTTCTATAAATCTATGCCTTGCCACATGGCTCGTGGCTTACCGGCATCTTCACATGCTGCTTGTCCTGGCGGCGGCTGGCAGGCTGTCTCCTTCTGCCTTCCTGCTCTTTTAATTCTCTGTTAGCCCCGCCTATACTTCCTGCCTAGCCACTGGCCAATCAGTGTTTTATTAGCAACACATTTGCCATACAGAACATCCCACAGCACTCATCCTTGCTCCCAAAAGGCTGGAATTGTTTTTGCTACTGAAGGGCCCCAATTTCACATCTTTCTCATTCTTCTACTGCTTTGATTCTTTCTCCTTCACATCTCTATCTAGGCACCACTCAGGAAATTTCTCTCTTTATAACATTTGACTGTTGCACAAATAGAACAACAAAGCACTTTGGGGGTCCCTAAGGATCTCTGGAGAGTGATCAGAGTTCCACACCAAATGGCCCCGTTTAGCAGTAAACATTAATATTGGTCATCATTCAGATTTCCTAGGAACAGTTAGGATTACTTCTTCCAAGGAGAAGATTGAGGAGAACAGGATAATCACGTCAGAGTTTAGGGACGGAGCCACCATAAAAACAGTTCTGAGTCTTGTTCTTGGCCAGATGCCAGTAATGTTTTTTTGGTTTTTATCTTGGCTAGAAGTGCCAGACAGGAGTACTGGTTCCTGCTCTGATTTCTAGATTGTTTTTTTCTCCTTTGTTGGAAAAAGCCAGATTGACACAATGCTCATCTCCTGAATAATTTTAGGGTCTCAACCCTCCAAGGGTGATGTGAGGTAGGAAGACAGGGATGAATAACTTTGGAGGCCATTGAGGATAGACTACACCTCTGTTCCTTCCCTCTGGTAACACTGGAAAGAGAAATATTAAAACTGCCCTTCCTTGGAGTACAACTCCTCATATGAAAAAGTGGGTCAGGTCTTTGTAGAAGTCCACTAAGGAGAGGCTACCTCCTCCTGGTCAAATAATGGAATTGCAGTTCTACCATTGGCCTTGGTTCAAACATGACATCTATTGCAAAGATAAGAATGTCACATATACTTTTCTACTTGCTTAAGAGGTAATGAAGCTGGGCCTGCCAATCACCTAGACAGGAGTCTATCCACAGGAAAGTTGATTCTCTTAAAGGTACAGGATGTGCCTCCTCCCAGAACCCCCTACTCTGAAGCACTTGCTTACAGAGCTCCTAGCACTCTTAAGCCTGCCCACATTAAGTCCTAACCCGAAAAGCTTAACTTTTCCTCCTTTCTGTCTCTTTTTCACCCTTTGCATGCTTGCCTTGCCACTGTGGACTTTGCCCTCTGTATCTGAAGCTCCCCTGCCCCCTTAAACCACTCAGCCGCTGGTGGCCCTCCATTGCTGAATTTCCACAACTCTTGTTTTCCATCAGCTGATGAAATGTAAAATGTGCCTGCTTTGTTGTTTTTCACTCAAATCTAGTAAAATGGTTCTTGAGCTTCCTTCTCAATTTTGTTCTTAAATTCTTTTATTAACAAGACTAAGAACCCAAAAAAGAGAGCCTTGAATTTCCTGGTGATGAACAATCTGATAGTATGTCAATTGAAAAGTAATTTCAAACTGAAATGTTGAACATCCTGGTAAGAATCACTGATGTCAATCCTTTTCAGGATCTGAATTAATAAGTAAAATTTTATTCTTTTTTTGTCAGCCTGATCATTTCATGCATTGTCATGCTAATTACCCTAAGTAGCTTACATTTTGCCTTCTGAAGGTTTTGCTTCTTAAAATCACAATGGCAGTGTCTGTTTCCTAAACTTATTTATACCTAAAACAATGATCTAAATATAATCAAGCAAGTTAAGCCCTAAAAACTCCTCAGCAACTCTAGACAAGTAAGAAATACAGCAGACAGCTACAATTAAATATATACTAAGACAGAAAACCTTATTGATAAGAAAAGGTGTGTGCACAGTACAACGTTATAACAGTAAAAAGAATGTATGTGATTGGTATAATGTAAAATTAAACAGACACATTACTTACGTAAAAGTAAAATTGTATCTTAATTCTGTATTGTAGTCACCTGGGCTTTTTAAGCTAGTACAATTCATAAGCCACAACGAAATTTAAAAATTAAATGAAATTGTGAGTTCCATACTTGGTATTCTTATGGATTTTTCCAGGTGTTATAATCTGTTATTTGAATTGTTGAACTAAACGATAGGTCATGGTAAAAAATCAATTTCTAACATTTTTGAATCAGGGAAGCTTTGGAAACACAGATAATAGTTCCCAATTCTTGTGTTCCCATTTAAAAAAAAAAATGCATACCCATTAACATACACCCAAACACAGAAGTACATAACCACATAGACACTCAAGTACTTTCTTAAACATACACTAAAACACATGATCTCACATAAAACTCACAGATACATGCAAACTTTTAGAGTCCATAATAAGAGCCCAGTCTTCAAAAGTATTACTTGACTTCCAGAGAAAAGCAAACTGGTCCATCTTCAGTGACTTGTGTAGCTTTTAAAAACTTCTCATATTTTATGACAATTCTTTTATGGCTTCAACTTAATACTCTTTCCCCTGTTAACATTCTGAAGGCAAATGGAAATCAATTGTTTGTGTTCTATATGATCAGAGTAATTCACTCTCCTTGTCTGCTTTCCCACATTTTAAACCAATAAGTTAATAAATCATGGGATCATATTTAAAAAGTTACACTGACACTGAAAACATTTCATAAGTAGTAGCTGAAATGATTCCAGTTGCTTTCTCACTATCCCAAATAGTTCCCTATGCATATAATCCTAAAAAGTTACACATTCAGTATTTTCATTCCCAGAAAAAAGGTTAAAAGTGCAAAAGAGTTCAAAGAAGCTCTCCAAAAAGAAAACAAAACAAAACAGTTGTAAGAAGTATCATTGCCTTCTACTGTTCAACTTAGGTTTGAATAAAAATGTTTTGAATGCAGATCTCTGGAGATATTGCTGGAACTTCCACATTTGAAAAGTGTCTGCTAATCGAATCTAAGTGGAGAAGGCTGTTTAAAGGAAAATTGCAGCAATAAGTTGTTGATTCACAGCAATATCTGCTTGTTATTATCTGATAGATCACAGTGAGAAGTCAGTTTTTGACTATTAAATAAATATTACTTTCATTTTTGTTCCTGGTCCTGAATAGTTTTTATGTTAGTTACTTGTCTATTGCTGTGACAAAACTTCATGACGTAGGCTCCCTGTGGAAGGAAGGCTTTATTTGGGTTCAAGATTCCAGAGGAGTAAGAATCCCTCACCACCACAACTAGGAGTGGGTAGTAGGGAGGCATGGTGGCTGGAGCAGAAACCTTGGAGCTCACATCTTGAGCTACAAGCATGATTCAGAAAGAGTTACTGGACGCTGCTTGTCTTTACCCTCTCAAAGCCCATTTCCAGTGACATTAACCCTAGCTGTCACCACATTCTCTTTTCTATCCCTCTCTCTCTCTGTGTGTCATGTGCTGTTCCCCATTTTCCTTTTCCTTCCCTTCAAATCTCCCAAGGCCATGTGGCACTTTTACATTAATCTAGCTTCAAGATGACAGTAAGAACTTGAAGCGAACATGGGCAAAGTGAAACCCCATGCCCTCTGGACTGGAATCTATAGAGGCAGAAGTGTTAAGGTATGATATGTGTACATAAACCCAGCTGGCTGAAACCTGCTTCATCAATACGTGCTAGCTTGATTTAAAATTTCCTCAGTCACAAGTTCACACGGCCTTAGTTTCCTTTATGTTTTGAATGGCTTTTGTTTCACAATTCTGTTAAAGAATTTAAATGACCAGCAAATATACCTACTTAATGCAGGGGTGAGGGGGATTGTTAAGGAAGAAGATGACACTCTGAAGAGAAGAATAGCTACTGTATCCTAAAGGTACAGGCATTGAAAGCAAGCCTCTATTTCAAATCATCTCATCCTCAATTTGCATCCTCAGTTTCCTAAGAAGAGCATATTTGACCTAGCTTTTACAGATGAGTGGCCACTATTTTAAGGGTTTTATGGGCTTGGGCCAAGATCACAAATCCAGCAAGTAGCAAAGTGAATTTTGATTTCTCTTTTGCTGAGATTCCTTATCCTAGTCATACATTATGGCATAACAGGGCTTTTAAGGGGATCAGAGTTCACTTTGTTTTTATACATACTAAGTGAAAAGTGAAAGAAGAAACAGGGGTAAAGCATGACATTGTAAAGACTAACACAAAAATTTAAAATTGTTTTTCCTGTAAAATAAATTACACATGGAATTTATGCTGTAAAATAATTACACATGGAAATAGCAATGAAATACTAGACAGAAACTGTTACACTTAGTTCCTATGAATGGATCCATAATTTTCATATTTTCTCTGCATTTAGATAAAGATTGAAACTCTCATTACTTCTATATTCTGTAAAAGGACATTTGAATCTACTTGAAATGATTAAAAGAAAAATTCCGCAAAAATGTTCTATAGAACTGAAAAGAATGTTCTTTTGAAATAATCTGCCATATATATATATATATATATATATATATATATATATATATATATATACATATATATATACAGGGAAATTGTGATTAAAATCAAAATACCTAGAAAGAGGACAGTAAGAAATTATAAATATTATAAACACATATGTGTAATGAATATTGGGTCTTAGTTGCCACTGACTCCTGGAGATCCCAAGAAAGACTGTGGCTCTCTAGTTAAAGAAGAGACTTACAGGAAGTCAGGTGACTGAGTTTTGTTGAATTCCAACTCACAGTGGTTCCAGTATGCTGTTGTATGGTTATTTTCCCAGTTCCAGGATGTATGATTATAGTGGCAATTAATGAGGCAATTCCACGTGGTTTATCTGATAGTCAAAAAAGGTTTATTTTGAGTTAACTTACAACAAGCAAAGCAAGTTGGTTACAGGATCCAGGATAGGTGAGGACCGGTCTAACACGGCTCTCTGGAGAACTCTCACTTGGTCTGTAGTACCAGCATCCAGCATCCAGGAATACCAGGTAGCCAAGAGCATGAGCACATACGCATTTCAGGTCTTAAGGGGTCCCTGTCTTGGCCACGCTCTGGGTGGGGGCAGGTACCTAGTAGTTACCTCCTGCCTACTAGGGCTGGCGCTTCAGGATTGAAGCATAGACAACCACCCCTACATATGATTGAGGTAGAAATACTTAGAAGTTGTTGGAATTTCCATATTAGTTTGCTGATCTATGGAATAGGGAATACTATGGTTAGAAAGGCCAAGTGGAAGCCATTGTATTTGCATCTACCAGGGGAAATGGTGAAGAAAAACTGGTATCATATTTCTGGAGTAATTTTAGTTGTGATCTATGACTTAAAAGATGCAGGTGTGGTTGGTTGCACTATATCATCTTCTAACCATCCTATTTGGCTTCTGAGTCTAGGTTGTGGGCTATTGCTATGAATGTCTGACCATAAGATTTTTTTGGAGAAAAGTGGGTGATTTGAAGGCATTGACATAGGAAAGTTGTTGAATGATGTAAGTTGTCCCAAATGGGCCTTCTAGTAGGAACTTGGGATACAGAGTGACGTGGACTCTGGAGGTCCAGATCAAGAGATTTCAGAGAATAAGAATATTAGCAATTCTGATAGAGATACTTCTTAAGATATTCTGGCAAAGAATGTGCCTGCTTTTTGTGCTTGTCCCAAGAATCTGCTTGAAACAAATTTGAAGAGTTTTGCTCTAGTTTCTTGGGCAGAAGAGATTTCATGAGAGCCTAATATTAGTTCTGTCATGTGATTATTTGTGATCATTATTATTCACATCAACAGTTAAAAAAAAGAGCAACTGAGGCAAAAAGCAATACAGATTTACTGTACGATGAGGAACAGAGCACCAGGAAATTTAATATTAGAGCCATGGTTTATGCTGAAAGAGACATGGAGAAATGGAATAAAGGGAATGATATATTCAGGGCAAAATCCCACTCAGCTACTCCTGCAATCTGTGGGGAAAAAATCAAACAAAACAAAGCCCTAAGCAATTATCTGTACCTAAAGAGCAAAATTTCAAAGTTTGTGCAAATGTAATTCAAGGAGAGGCCAAAGAGGCAGCAGAACTGACACCATTGGTCAAGTGGTTTTGTCTTTAGAGTCATGAAGGACACAAGAGTAAAGGGTTGTGGAATTTTCCTCATTAGTTAAAGAGAGTGGTTGAAGACAAGACTATGGCAGTAGTGTCCCTGCATAGAAGCTATAAGAGGCCATTGCATGAAACTGAAAATGAAGCCTGGCTTGTGTGGAAAACCCCAGGATATTTGACCTAACAGAGCCAAGTGGTGTCTGCCAGAGAAAAGTGTGCTACAGTAAGCAAAGCTTGAAAGGAAAAACCATTTAAGTCCTTTGACATCAGACATAAAGCTCCAGGATTTGGAGTTGCCCTGCTGAGCTTTGGTCTTGCTGTGGTCCAGGATTTCCTCACTGTACCCAGATTCCTCAGATTTGGATGTAGGAAGTAGCTAATTTGCATTTTGACTTTACAGGGGACTACAATCAAGAGATGGCCTTGAGTCTCTTAGAAAAGACTTTGGACTTTTAAACTGTAATGAGATTCTGAAAGACTATAAGGACTTTTGAATTCAGGCTAAATATGGGGGCCAGGGAGTGTGATGTAGTTTGACTGAGAAGAATACCTGTAGGCTCATATATTTGAATGCTTGGTCCTCAGTTGGTACAACTGTTTGTAAAGGATTAGGAGGTTTGATCTTCTTGGACAAGATATGTCACTGGGAGCCCTAACTGGGGGTTCAAAGACCCATACTATTCTCAGGTAGTTCTTTCCCTGCCTTGAGCTTGTGGATTGGGTATAAACTCTCAGTTTCTACTCCAGAGCTATACCTACCTGACTGCTATCATGATGGTAATAGATATTAATGCTCTGGAACCATGAGCTCTCAAATCAAATGCTTTCCTTTGTAAGCTGCCTTGGTCATATTTTGTTTTCACAATAGAAAAGTAGCTAAGACACACCTTGAAAATATTTTATATCCTGATGTATCAAATACCAAGAATTATTCCTTTATGTAAAACTAAGCACATCCATACCATTCATGTGCAAATTTGTTTTCAATTTATAATAAATTGTAAACTCATATGCATGATAAATAATTACTTAAAATGAAATTAATTTATTGATCATCATCACTATGTTTGAATTGGATACTTATTTTATATACCTATATACCCAAGGTTTCTAACTAATTTCTTCAGCAGGAGGGGGTTGTTAGTGGAAAAACTGAAAAAGCCTTGCTCTAAATCACTTGATTTTAGCTCTTTGATGAATGAAATGAAAGATAGCTAGTGAGATTTAGAGAGTGTGTATTCTTGTTGTGATTTTACCTCCCTGACACTATGAAGCAACATGACATTTACTTTGTGACACGTAACTACACAAGATTCAAGTGCACGACTTAGTTGTATTTCTCATCACCTGGAAAACTGCTCTATTCATTGTTTCCTTTCCTAAAATATGGTTATCCATCAAGTAAACAAAAACCATTCCACTATTTTTGTTTTAAAGTTATTGGCTATTACATGAATCATTTTTAACTGTTTGTTGCTGCTTTCTTACAGAATGATTTCATTGACAACTACTGTTAAAGTTGCTCAATATCATGACCTTGGATGTGCTCTTTGAACAAAATGGTACTTATTTGTCCTTTGTGTCTAGACATGGTATGAGTGTATTTGAATACTATAGTTAAGGAATATTTTAGGTTTGCTCTCTTTCGATCCTCACAAAGGAAAAAAGGAATATGGCTCCTAGACCTATTAGTGTATTGATTTTTGTGCATTCAATAAAGAAAATCAAGTGTGACCTAAGCAGCAAAAGTGCAGCTCACTTCGGTTCAGGTTTCCTTCCTGCATGACTCATGCCCCATGGATTGGGAAGGGAAAGAGCTCTGGAGATGTGCCAATTGATTATTCTCTGTGGAGTCTCGGGAAAAAGGATGAGTGGAGCTAGCTGATAAAGGGCATTCTCATTTGTCTTCAACTTTACAGTATAGAGCAGTGTTAAGAGCTTAAGTACCATGTATTATGGGGATGCACACTTATTGTATCTTTAATAAGTGTGGAGGTAACTACTTTCTCTGTGATTCAGTGTATCCACTAGAAAAGCTGAACTGTAGGTTGATGTGTACTGCTACAGCTTCAGGAACCAAGTTACACATGGAAGGTTTAACACTGTTCCATATGTAGGTTCAATAGATAACAAACGTATCCACACTTTAACAATCACCTCCATACATTTCCCATCTTTACTCTTATTACTGGAAAAGCTATTTTTAGCCTAGCTTGGACACTATTTCTAACCTCTCTGGAACTACCTCCTCATTGGCACTTAAGTGTGAACAGAGGTTTTCTTCTCTTTGTTTTCTGCAATATCCTCCTCAGGGCAGGATTAGTGCCTGAACCACCTTGTCTTGTCTGTAAGTGTTTCTTGAAAAAATGAGTTATTGGTCAATTTTCACTGTCTCCATACCAGCAATACCATCCACAATACTCTATAGTACACAAAATGTTTCTTTTCAGCATCCACCATGGAGATACTTTACTACATGCTAGCACTAAATCAAAACTTTACATTTTTTTCTTTAGTTTAGTTCCTCCTGTTTACGATGCTCAACTAGGTTTCGAGAAATTTCTAAAACAACCTCTTTTATACACCATTCAGTATTTTGCGATTTGGACCATCTTTTATAAAACCACAGAAGCCATTTCTGCTAAGCCCTCCTGGTGTTTCCATATAAGGAGAATGTGAAAATAATAACAGCATTCATTATCTATGCAGAGTTTTCTGTGCATTGCATTCCGGTATTTTTTTTTCCTGAAACTTCAATCTCCTTCTGAAATCTTGGCAGGAGAAGATATAATCTAAATTAAAAAAGAAAAAAGTTGTGTCTCTTCTATTCACTATGACTGTCATCACCTTTTCTCACTTCCACAATTAGTGTGCTTCCTAGGCTTGTGGGAACCTGATCCTGAACCTGACCTACAAAGAAAATATATGAAATGTTCACAGCTTAAACATATCAAAAGTAAATCCAGGTGATAACCTGTGAGTGGAAACTTCCAATATTAGCAGCATGAATTTCACTTTGATCTGCATTTTATTTTCTAGTTCATCTATATACTTACCCTTTAATCCCATACTATGAAACAATACCTTTTATATACTTCATTATTCTATCGATACTCTACGAAAATTACAGCAAAATGGGAAAAACTTATAAATATTTCCTTTGGGAAAGACATTTAGGAAACATTCACTGGAGAAGTCCAACTCCACTGTGGTTGTGACGATGGAAGAGGGAGTGGGGAAAGGTGAAGACAAATGCATCAGCTAGAATGAATCACACAGGGCATTCAGCAACTTAAACGAGACAAGAAAAGGAGCAAAGTCCTGAAATAATACAACTTGAGGGAAATAAGGATTCCTTGGCTGTGAGAACAATCTTTGTTGATGCCTTCAGACAGTTAATACTGGTCCTGCCTTTCCCATTGTGTTATGTATTGTACCTACCCATCAGACAGTCTTTTCACCTCTTTCAATGATGCATACTCATAACTTATGCACTTACTCCAGAGCTCTAATTAACACTTCCAAATATTAACTGGCTCTCTGGGAGCATCCGATGCACTGTCAATTAGATGAACCAGGTTCATTTAAAGACAGTTCAGAAATATTAAAACCAGGTAAATGGGAAGAGATTTTTCTGAATCAGGGAAGCAATAAAAATAGGGAAGTAAAAGAACTTAGCAGAAATTAACTACCTCAATTTTAAACTTGAAGTATTGGCATGATTTTAACTGGATACTTATGGTAGTACTTATAGATATGTGTGTATTCAGGGGTTGATACAAAGGCACACAATTTTTTGCTCTGTAGGTTGAGAGAGACTGAGAGAAATGACTTCTCTTCCCTGAACATGCACACCTATGATTCATATCTAGATTATGAATAATATCGCTCAGTGTAAAAAGCCAGGACTCCTTGGAGCAATAGCTGACTCTAAGAATGAGGAAGAGCATATTTATTTTAATGACACAAAAAGGAAGACCAAAAGCAAAATAAAATTGAAATACATGATTAAGTGTCATCCAAGAGCCTGTGAGCCTGTGAGAAGAGGCCCTCATGCCATAGCAGGAACACTGAGGCAGTAAAACAAAGTTCTCTTGGATAACGAGGGAAAGCAAAATTTGCACTGAGGCAAACACATGACTTATCAAATTCAGAAGGGTTGCAGAGATAAATCTTCCATACTGAATATCATAGAACTAATTTGGATTTCTGCCTAAAGGAAGGGAAACAACTCCTTACTCATCAAATGAGACATATTCACAATGCCTTTCTTCTGGAGAGTCAAGGACAGGAAGAAATGAGGAGAAAGAATAAGACAAGAGTGGAGGCATTACATCACTACTTCCAGGTGTGATCAAGGTCAACCACAGATGACAAGGGTCTCCTGATCCATGCTCATGATGTGTACATTTGAGATGTGGTGAAATATAACAAGTCACTCTGTGGTATCCCTTAACAACCATTTAACACCAACTTTTTCATGAAAGAACATCAGATAAACCTCCATAAATGGTCCTTCTACAATATACCTACAAGTACTCTTCAGAATTATCAGGGAAACAAGGGAAAAAATGCCTGAGAAATGTTTTAGTCAAATGGAGCTTAAGGAGACATGACGGTTAGATGAACATGGCTTTCTTGATGGAATCCTGGAACTGGTCATAGGAATTAGGGAAGAACTTAGGGCCAATTCTTTTGAAATCCATCTGTGACTCACTCCACTTTCTCATACTACTTCTTGCCAATGTGTTTTTATTGTTTGATTTTTGAGAAAGGGTCTTGCTATGTAGCCCAGATCAGCCAGGAATTAAAGATCTTTGTGCCTCAATTATCTAAACAGTGCATCACCACAACTGTTCTGGAAGAACTGTTGTGAAGTTAATCTCAAGACTATATGAAAAGTTGTATTCTGTAAACGAATTAGGATTCAGTAGACTATGACTTTCTTTTCCTGTCACTGACTTTGGGACTTGCTGTAGGCCAGTTTCTCTTGTCTGGATCTTAATTCCCTGTCAGCTTTAGCTTCAGTTTTCGTAGTTGGAAGTTTTCCTGTGTCCCAGATGGCTAGCGGTCGGGACAAATCTCTCCCACTTGGGTCCCCCAAGTAAACACACAGAAGCTTATATTAATTATAACTGCTTGGCCATTAGCTCAGGCTTATTACTGACTAGCTCTTACACTTAAATTAACCTATAATTCTTATTTCTGTTTAGCCACGTGACTTGGTACCTTTTCTTAGTTCTGCCTTGTCATCTTGCTTCCTCTGTGTCTGGCTGGCAACTCCTGATTCAGCCTTCCTCTTCCCAGAATTTTTCTCATCTGCTTGCCCAACACCCCCCCCCCATACTTCCTGCCTGGCTATGGGCCAATCAGCATTTTATTAAACCAGTGTACAAAAGCATTATCCCACAGCAAGTTTTGTTTATCTAAATTAATGCAAATAGGCCCACTGAAGGCTGAGTATCAGCTCTTGCTAAGAACTGCTTAGACAAGGAGCTCAGGATACTCCTGGGAACAGTTTATCAACAAAAAAATGCAGACTCAATATTCATGCATGAGATACCTAAAACAAACATCATGATCTGATAGAAGAGACAGATAGATGGAGCAGTTAACAATGCAATACCATTTGTCACAAAACTTCAAAGCTAATATTTATGAATATGTTCCTGCATTGAGTAGAAGGATTTAGATACCTGTAAGATACTGTTTTCAATGAAAATTCTAAAAGTCAAAGGATTGCCTAGAATTAAAAGATGAGCCCATTTAGGGACATGGGAAGCTGGTACCTGTGTGTACTCTAACAGTTCTATGTAGTCTCACAGCAGAGTAGTTTCTAAACAGTAAAGTCATATGGCATGACTCATTGTGACATTAGCTTTTGCTAGGACTGTCTCTTCAGGGAGAACAGGGACACGGAGATTTTAGTCTTTGAGTCCCAATGTCTTATCTTCCACAGTCAGATTGGGATAACAGTAGGTACTTTCTGCAAGTCTGAGGCAAATATGGAATAAACATACTCCATTCTTATCCCTATGAATACAGCAGTGATAGAATCAATACAATTATGTTTATTATTTTGCTTAAGCAACTGAATCCGAGAAATTTATAAAAAGAACTTTCAAGTAACCAAGTAAATTTATTGATATCTCTTGATATCGCTAATAACAAATTAATTGGAGTTATTACTTTTGCCTCTTCTTTTTCAAAATTATATGTGTTTGTGTGTATTTGTGTGTATGTATATATATGTGTGTGTGTGTGTGTGTGTGTGTGTGTGTGTGTGTGTGTGGTGTGTGTATGGGCACATATGGATGGGTGTACATGAACACATGTACACATGCAAGTCATTATCTGGAATCATCCTTATCACTCTTCCACCCTTCTTATTGAGGCAGGGCTGCTCATTCGAGGCTGAAATTATAGCTGGGCAGTCATACCCATCCAGCATTTGCATGTTGTCCTATTTTGCTTTCTGTTGCTATGAAACATGCCATTATCAAAAGGAAGTTGGGAGAGGAAATAGTTTATTTCAAATTACACTTCCAGGTCACAATACATTGAGAGAAGTAAGGGCAAAAACTCAAGGGTAAAACCTGCATGCAGGAACCAGGATCAGAAACCATGGAGGACCTCTACTCATTGACACTCTCACTTCCTCCTGCTAAGCTAGCATTCTTTTCTTTTGTTTGTTTTTTGAGACAGGGTTTCTCTGTGTAGCTTTGCGCCTTTCCTGGAACTCACTTTGTAGACCAGGCTGGCCTCGAACTCAGAGATTCGCCTGCCTCTGCCTC
>CABHPP010119083.1:20654-45277 GCA_902168425.1 Peromyscus attwateri | reverse complement strand
CCTCCACCACCTCCATCACCACCACCTCCACCTCTATCACCTCCACCACCTCCATCTCCACCACCACCATCACCACCATCACCACCACCACCATCTCCACCACCACCTCTTCCACCACCACCATCACCTCCACCACCTTCACCTCCACTTTCACCACTATCTACTCTGGTATTTCTAGACTCATAATGTTCTGACAGCTTACCCACCTAGCCTTCTTGTGTTGAACTCTGTTTATCATCTTGAGCTCCCTGTCCAGCCCTAGAGTAAAGCTGCATTTGCTTCACTTCCTGACACTGGCTGGGGCTCTGATGTGATGGAATCATCTGTGACTAAAGAGTCTAACACTCTCTGGACCATGCTACAACCCACCCCCAGGTTCTGTACTGTCATTGCCTGGGTCTGCACTTATCACCACTGACTCTTGTGACCTTCACCTCCCAACTTCCTGGTGGGATTCCCATGCTCGTTCCTGTTTCAGTAGCTAGGGTTCCTCTTGTGTCCCATCAGCAGGTGTAAGGGAGAACCCAGTGTTTTGTCCTCTTGCTGCCCCTTCCTGCCTGAGAGGAAGTGCCTGTGAATCCCTGAGCTATAAGTTAATGGATTGATTTTGTTCAGCAGTGTGCATTTTGTACAACAAAGTATTAATGGGGTCTCTGCTGCCCCCAGTGCCTTACTTGTCAAGGAAAAATTGAAGAAGACCAGGGCCTGCTGCGAAGCCAGCTGGTGATTTAATTTCACCTAATTTTTCTACCTCTGGGGAAATTGCCAAATTAACGAGAAGCCAGACCTCTCAGCCATTCTCTGATGCAACAAAGTGAGAGCCGTTGTCCTGGCAATGTGGGACATAGGCCCTATGTCCTCTGATACAGGGGCACCTGGGGGTCCTGAGGTAGCCAGAACCATTCTGCCTGCTACTGGGACACAGGATCCAGGCACACAGTGAGAATTCAGCTTCATGTCATGGTGAGAGCAAGTTTTCCCTCAGATCTCCCCCCTGGAAACTTCCGCAGCACCCCATGGCTGTTACTATTAAGGGACTGATTTTTCTTGACTCCTAATGATACCAGGCACCTGGGATCGTGGACAAATAGCCTATTGGTTTCTGCAAGCCTAAACATAGCAAGGACGGGAACAGCTGGCACTGGTCTAGTTCCAGCTCTGGTACTGGAGACTGGGCAGGTCGCTTCTCACTGGCTCATCTCAGCCCTGGGACATCTCAGGGCACATGCAGCCTCCCGGTTCTATTAATCTTTATTTTATTTGTTTTTCAGAGCACCCTGTAGCCTTGAGCACTAAACAGTCTTACAACTTTTATGGCTTCTGCCACCACAGACATTCTGGCAATGAAAATACTTTAGAAAAAAACCTGCTACATCTTCTCTCTCTGTTTTGAGGGATGGTAGCAAAGGGATTCCTTTCTTACATTAAATTTTTAGGTTTGCACAAAAGGTACTGTTTCATCATGGCATCTTTATACATGTGTCTTATACTTTGTTCTTGTTCAGTTCCCCTCTCCACTGTTCTTCCCTGGGACTCGTTGCAGCCCATCGCTGCCCCCCCCCATTATTCCCTTCTGCTTTCTTTCTTTTGCGTGTGTTTGTACGTTTGTGTTAGTTGGGGACATGAGTGTGCAAGGGCATATTCATGTGGAGGCCAGAGCAGGATGTCTGTGGTGGTCTGCCTTCCTCATTCTTTTTCCTTCTTATTGCCTTGAGAGAGGGTCTCTCTCTGAACTGGAAATTCATTGTTTTGGGCTGGCCAGCCAGTGAGCTCTTGGAATCTGCCTATTTGTGCACCCTACATGCCTTAATGGAGATACAGGCTGGTGTAGCCATGCCTGGGCTTTATGTGGGTGCTGGAGATTCAAACTCAGGTCCTCATGTTTGCAGATCCAGCTTACCCTCTGAACCCTTTCCTCAACCCCACCATCTGCTTTCTTATTGGCTGTGTTCCATTACCCTCTAAGCTTCCTGCTTCTCTCAGGACTGCCTCCTCCCCACTCCAAAAAGGTTGTGAAATCTCACCACTAAGAGGCTGAGTCAGACCTTGTCAGCATGCTGCCTCTTGGATTTATGAGGAGTTTTCTTCCTTTGTCTCTCCTGGCTCCCAGCAGTCATCCCTCAGAGAATTAGTTCCAGAACTGCCTGAAGAGGTCAAAGGTCAAGAATTCTCATATATTGGAGACAGAATATTTACACATGGCCCCTACATATCGTCCTGTACTTCTTGTTTACTTGGTATTTTTGAGACAGGGTCTTACTATGTAGCTTCGATTGGCCTTGAACCCTTGTTCCTGCTGCCCCAGCCTCCCGAGGACTGGAATTGCTGGCATGCACCACAGTACTGAGCTATCTTCGGGTGTGCTTAAACCATCTGTACATTACTTACAATACCTAACACAAGGCAAATGATATGTTAGCAGTTGTCATAATTACTCTTTGGAGAAGTTTGCACATTCTCAGTACAATTTTCTTTAAAATGGAATTCTCATCGCATCATTGGTAACATCTGTGGATGCAGAATCAGAGGCTATGAAGGGCTGGTTCTATTCCCTGTCTTGTGAACTAGGCAGCAATGCCAAATGCATGGAGGGTTGGTGGCTAATGTTCACCCCCAAACTTGGCCAGTGTAGACCATCTACAATATCTCAGGATATTGGTTTCTTCTGGAATCCTCAAGATCCTGGACTCCTTACCTGGAGGGGGGTTGGCTTAGGCAGCTGCCAACTCTAGCAGCAGCTTTTCCTACCATGTACTGCTTCTGATGTCTCCAAGCAAGGACACTGCTCTGTCCCAGGTGTGGTGATATTTTGTTTGTGCTCTAACAAATAAAGCTTGCCTGAAGATCGGAGGGCAAAGTCAGCCACTAGTTAGCCATAGAGGCCAGGCAGTGGTGACACACACCTTTAATCCCAGCACTTGGATCTCATGCCTTTGCTCCCAGTACTTGGGAGGCACATGCCTTTAATCCTAGCACTAGGGAGGTTGAGACGGGAAGTGATATGGTTGAGGGGAGAAAAGGAATTTAAGGTGGGAGGAGACAGGAACTCAGTCCTTTTGGCTGAGGAGTTGGTGAGGTGAGAGGTGGCTGTCTATGGCTTGTTCCTTTGTCTCTCTGATCTTTCAGCATTTACTCCAATATCTGGCTCCAGGTTTTTATTAAGGCCAATTAGGATTGGTGCTATACCAGGGACCTCTTGACTCATTTATAAGTTCTTTTTGGGCTCCCCCAACTGAACAAAGATTCTACTCAAAAGGAAATGAACAGAGATGTCACAATCTAAAATCTTCTTCTAGCCAAATAGGGTTTTGATTTTTTGTGTGTGTGTTAATCATGAATCAAAGTTAGTCAGATTTCTTTACTTGACGATCTCAGAACATTTCAAATATTAGCTTGTCCTGGGAAGCTCCTGAGATAAAGGTCTAGCCTGCAGCCTTTCCCAACTTAAATTTGCTTGGAACAGTTTGGTTTCTAAGATTGGATTAACATCTCCCTCAAACAGTGTTCAGTGGAACACATTTAGGAAAATGTTTTCCTATTATAAGATTTATCACACTGTATTGGAATGATTCATTCACATGTCTGCCTCCCCCACTGGGCTGTGATTTCCTGAAGGGAAAGAAATGTGTCTCATTCTTGTTTTTCCTAGTCTTCCAGCACTTAGGACATTGTTGCCTAGCATTGGTCTCCTCCGCTCTTGTTAAGGTCACCCACAGTTTCCATCTCTCTTTTCCTCTTAGGAAATCCTGGGCATCTTTATTCTCAGTTTGGGCCTCTTTCTCCTGTAAGCATCCATGTTTTTCCGGTCCCTGTGACGTCACACCCTCTTTGGCAATATCACTGTTGAATCATTCCCTATGACCTGTTAGCTAAACATTGAAATGCCCAGAGCTCTGTGGGTGGACAGTTTCTAAACTGCAGTCATACTGTATTTCAGGTAATGTCAAGTAGTCCCACTGTGTCAAACACTGTATAAGCTAATGGCAGCAATGACTGTGCTTCTATATGTGCCTCTTCTCTTGAATGGAGACTCCTATCAAATTGCCTATTCGAGATCCTCTTTCAGATACTGTATTTAGCAACTCCAGACTGAAACTTTGGTTTAACTCAGCAAACCTGCACATTGCTCAGTTAGCACACCACACCTGCCAGCAGCTCACATCCAAGTTCTAGAATGTCTCTTCGCTTTCCCTTTCTATCCATTGGCATCTTTTTCTGATGTCAGGTCTGTGATCACTAAGATTAACACCTGGCACAAATCCACACTCCCTCGGCAGAGGGAGTGTTCACCACCTAGTTGGTAGTTAACTGGCTCCAGCTGCTGGGATGTTAGCAAGTGTGTCCAGAGCTCCAGTCTTGAATGTGTGGTTCATCTCTTGTAGCCTGTGTCAGTCACTGGATCAGTTCATTTTCTGTTGCTGTGATAAAACACCATGACCAAAAGCAACTTGAGGCTTACAGTTCCAGAGGGAGAGAGTCTGTAATGGCAGGGAGGGCATGGCAAGGTGGCAGGAGAGGGAAGCTGGCTGGTCATGTTTTTATCCACACAGAGGAAGCACAGAGACGGGGCTGTCAACCCTCAAAGCCCGCTCCTAGTAATGGACTTTCTCCAGCAAGGCCGCCCCTCCTAATGTTCCATAATCCCCCCCCCAAACAGAACCACCAACTGGGGACCAAGGATTCAAATAGATGAACCTATAGAGGATGTTTCTCATTCAAACCACCACAGGCACCAATATGTTGCCTCTCAGATGATTGATTATCAAAACTCATCCTCCCTTCATCTGTAGAAATGAGTATGAGCCTGTTACAAAACCTTCCTGTGGTGGTATTGTGTTCCCCCAAAATATTGTGTACCTTAATAAACTTATCTGGGGTCAGAGACAGAACAGCCACAATATTAAATAGAGGTTAGGCAGTGGTAGCACACGCCTTCAATCCTAGCATTCCAGAGGCAGAAATCCATGTGTTCAAGGATACACCCAAGCATGGTGACCAATGCCTTTAATCCCAGAAAGCACGCCTTTAATCCCAGGGAGTGGTGGTAGAAAGCAGAAAGGTATATAAGGCGTGAGGACCAGAAACTAGAAGCATTTGCCCTGGAGAGGCATTTGGCCTGGAGAAGCACTTGGGCTGGTTAAGCATTCAGACTTCTAGCAGCAGTTCAGCTGAGACCCATTCGGATATGAAGACATAGAGGCCTCCAGTCTGAGGAAACAAGACCAGCTGAGGATCCAGCGAGGTGAGATAGCTGTGGCTTGTTCTATTTCTCTGACCTTCCAGCGTTTACCCCAATACCTGGCTCAGGTTTGATTTTATTAATAAGAACTTTTAAGATTCATGCTACACCTTCCCTTTGATTTTATTTGTTTGTTTGTTTGTTTATTTATTTATTTATTTATTTTTTTGTAGCTGGAGTTTTCTCCAGTCCTGCCTGGCCCACGGTCAGGACAAATCTCTCTCACTCTCTCACCCACCAGTCCCGCAGCCGCTTAGACCCAACCAAGTAAACACAGAGACTTATATTGCTTACAAACTATATGGCTGCAGCACACTTCTTGTTATCTAGTTCTTATATCTTTTTTTTTTTTTTTTTTAGGTTTTTTGAGACAGGGTTTCTCTGTGTAGCTTTGTGCCTTTCCTGGATCTCGCTCTGTAGACCAGGCTGGCCTCGAACTCACAAAGATCCTCCTGCCTCTGCCTTCCAAGTGCTGGGATTAAAGGCGTGCGCCACCACCGCCCGGCTAGTTCTTATATCTTAAATTAACCCATTTCTATTAATCTATAAGTTGCCACGTGGCTCATAGCTTACCGGTATCTTAACATCTCATGGTGGTGGCTGGCAGCGTCTCTCTGCCTCAGCCTTCCACTTCCCAGAATTCTCTTCTCTGCTTGTCCCGCCTATACTTCCTGCCTAGCTACTGGCCAATTAGCATTTTATTTATACAGAGTGATATCCACAGCATTTATTATTATTTTTCTGAGACAAAGTTTCTCTGTGTAGCTTTGGAGCCTGTCCTGGAACTCACTCTATAGACCAGACTAGCCTTGAACTCACAGAGATCTGCCTGCCTCTGCCTCCTGAGTGCTGGGATTAAAGGTGTGCCACCACCACTAGCCAGCCAACCTTCCCTTTTATAATAGGCACGATACTGCATCAGTAGAAGGTTGTTGGTATGCTTGCCTCCTTGACACCCATTCCACCAGACTGCCTTGATGTCTGAAGGGTGTTTCTAGTGTGGATGGCTTAGGAACTCAGAAAAAAATGACTCCATAAATGTGTTCCTCATAGACTTCAATGCTTCATTCTACAACTGCAACCTATCCTGAGTCTAGATGGCTACAATGCTCAGTTATTATTCCTTGAGTGCTGTTTCAGACAGACTTACCCATTCTAGCATATTGATCCATCAGCTTAATTTTGAGTCTTTAAATACAAAGTCTTAATTATGATATCTTTATCCTATATGGTAGGGCAGCTCACATCCCCATTCTTTGATATTCTCTCTCTCTCTCTCTCTCTCCTTCTCTCCATATGTGTGTGCTGTATACACATGTGTGTATGCAGAGGACAGAGGTCAAAGTCAGATGTCTTTCTCTCCCACTTTCTGCCTTATTTCTTTGAGACAGATGCTCTCACTGAAAGTGGAGCTTTCTGTTGGCTAGACTGATTGGCTGGCAAATCCGAAGGATCCTTCTGTTCCTGATCCCCAGCACTGGGATTGCAGGTGAGAGCCACAAGGCCTGACTTTGTACATGGTGCTTTGGATCCAAACTGAGATCCCATGCTCACGTGGCAGGGACTTCACTGGAATGAGCCATCTCCCTAGCCCCTGACACATGTTCCTATCATCTGTTTTTTGCTATTCATTTCTTCAGATGGTTTTAAAAAATTATTTGATACATTCTATCTCCAGATTTCAATACAATAGTTTCACCTAGAAGAATTAACATCTTTATTCTATTGAGTTCTTCAGTCTAAGAGGTTGACACAGCTGTATTTAGTTATCTTCTGTTGTGTCTCCAATAGAAGGTTCTGGGTTTTCTTCGAAGGCCATGAATTAAGATTATTTATAGGCCTTTTTTCTTTTACTCTGTATACAGGAGTCTTTCCTTTTGTTGGTCCTTAAATGATTGATATTATTTAGAAAAGTTATTGATTTTTACATGTTTATTTTGTGACAGATCATTTTATTGAATTCTTCTTCATTCCAGGCACTTTCAGTGAGCTTTTTGGAATTTCTCTATATGAAAACACATTGATGCACATATGGTGGCCGGTCTTCTCCCTTCCAGTAATTACACCTCTCTTGTGTACTTTGAATCTCATTAAGCCAAGCTGGGCATTGTTAAAAATAATAGCATCCTCTAAGCTTTTTGCATTCTTGTGCAAAAAAATTGATATTAACCCTCTTCTCACACTATAAAGAAAATTTAGCCCGGAATGAACTAAAGATTCAAATGTAAGATCTGAAAACTATCAAACCAGAAGTGAGAATATAACAGAAAAAAAAAAATCTGTGTTCTTGATTTAGGCAATGATTTCCTAGGTAGGACTAAAACATATGAATCATACCAAGAAGAAAAATGACAAATCAGATTTTATCAAAATGAAGCTTTTACTTTTTGAGAGACAGTCCTAAGCAAATGGAGCAGTGAGTCACGGAGCAGGAGGAAGCATCTTCGAGACGGGCATCTGACCGAGAACTTGTCCTGAGAACATAAAAAGAATCCATACAGGTCAGTAAAGATGTCAGCACAGTAAGCAGGTAGACAATTTGAACAGACACCTCATCCATAAAGAATCGCAATATAATCAAAACACCACTGCACATCTGTTTGGCAGTTAAAATTAAAATCCGGGTATTGCCAAGTATTGGAAGGAGGCAGAAATGCTGTGGCTCCTACAGTGCTGTGGAGAATACCGCCAGCTTTGGTGCTTTGGGGCAAACTAGTCAGCTGCTTTTGAAGTTAAATATTTACTTAATACAACTCAGCACTTCTACCTTTAAATATTTACCTAAGAAAACAAAACAAAACAAAAACAAAAACAAAAAACTGTTTACATAAGCCTATTCACAAATGTTTATAGAAACTTTATAACAGTCTCAAACTGAAAATAATCTAAATATCTAAAAGGATGAAGCAAACAGATTTTGGGTTCATCCATACACTAGAATGCTACATGCAAAAGAGCATGGAGGAATCTCAGTTGAGTTCAAGAAGCAGTGTGCAAATGACTTACTGCTTCTACCATGTGAATTTTGTCTATGTCCATCCTGGGGGAGTCAAAATTATAGGAACAGAAATTAAATCAATGGTTTCTAGGCCTGAGATGAGGGGGGAGGGTTAAATCTAAAGAAGCCTGCCTAGGGGGAGTGGCACACACCTTTAATCCCAACACTCAGAAGGCAGAGACAGGCAGATCTCTGTGAGTTCAAGGCAAGCCTGGTCTACAGCGTGAGATCCAGGACAGGCACCGAAACTACGCGGAGAAACCCTGTCTTGAAAAACAAAAACAAAAAAAACAAACAAACAAAAATCTAAAGAAGCCTGATAGGATTTTGGGGGGTGATAGAAGTGGTCTATAATTGAATGTTGAGGTTACTTAAGTAACTATGTATGATTGTTCCAGCCTCATCCATTTATAGTCTAAAGGGTACAAATTTTACTATGGGAAAATGGTACCCGAATAAACCTACCTGGCTTTAAGAAGAGAGATGGATGCATGTATGACTGTACCAGTCATGTTATTAGTATTAGAGCAAAGTTGGCCACTCCGGTCTTAGTAGGAATGCCACTGCTATGCATAATTTTGGCCACAGATTTGAAAAATAAGACATTCCCCATCATGTTAAGGAAACTGACTTTGATATCTAAGATTTCTTAGGTACCAGCAACAGAAATGGAGTCTGGCTGATTTAAGCAGAAAAAAATTTCATGGGCAGAAGTCTGGATATCCCAGAGCCAGGAACGAGGGAAGCATGAACAGTTGGCTCCAGATCATGACTCTGTGTGAGTGACATGGCTGCCACTATCTTTGGATAACTGCTGCCATCTTTGAATAAGTGATACCATAGCCCAAAAGACCAAGGATGCTGGACCCTACCATTTGGATGTGGGCCTCCTGCTTTTTCACTGGGGTTGAGGAAGCTGATGTTGCTATCATTACTGGGACCCTCACCCCAACATATGCACACAGGCTCTGTTGCCTGGCTTCTTTGTACCACTATCTGAACACAGGCTGAGTTCTATGCCAGATGACCCCACTGTTGCTATTAGGGAGGGGCCAGTGCCCAGCAGAGTGAGAATGTGGCTTTTTCTCCATTTCTGTGGTAGAAGGCAGCTCTGCTGCTGCCTAAATTCAGAAAGTGGGCTGGGGAGACTGGCTCAGTCATTGAAGTACTTTCCTTATGAGAGTAAGACCTGAATTTGATTCCCCGAAACCCATATAAAAATGCTAGGTGTGAGCCGGGTGGTGGTGGCGCACGCCTTTAATCCCAGCACTTGGGAGGCAGAGGCAGGCGGATCTCTGTGAGTTCGAGGCCAGCCTGGTCTCCCAAGTGAGTTCCAGGAAAGGCGCAAAGCTACACAGAGAAACCTTGTCTCGAAAAAAAAAAAAAAATGCTAGGTGTGGTGACACACACTTGTAATCCCAGCACTGAGGAGGTGGGGACAGGTGGCTCCCTGGAGCTCACTGGCCAGCCAGTCCAACCTAATCGGTGAGCTTTAGGCCAGTGGGAAACACTGTGTCCAAGGAGGTAGATGGCCTTTCTGAACATGACACCTGAGGTTGCCTCTTGCCTTTGCCAACTACCTACCTTTCCCTCTTCATAATTCACACACACACACACACACACACACACACACACACACACACACACACCCCTCATAACGTAGGGATTTCCCAAATACGAGAAAGGCATTTGGTTATGAGACATTTTCCCTCTGAACAAAATAAAACAAAACCAAAAATCCCCACAGCTGTCAGCATGTACTACCCCTAGTATCTTAGACAACGTTCCCATTAGGAATCCATGATGAATCTTCATGGTGGGGTTTTCTGCTCTTGTTGAGATAATCATATGGCGTCTCTTATTTGATCCACTTGTGTGTTCCATAAACAGATTTACTAATATTAAAACAGCATCGCCTTCTTTGGGAAACCTACTTGGCTGTGGTAAATTATTCTTTTAATATACTGTTGAATCCAATTTGCTAGCGTTTTGTCTGGGATTTTCGCATTTAGATTCATGAGTGAAATCGGTCTGGTTTGATTTTATGCAGTCCTTTTGTTAGCATCAATGACATTCTGGGCTCCTTCCTCCCAGGGATTTCATGCCCCCTGGTCGAGATGTGATCTCTGAGATATTTTTCATAAACCACAGGGTTTACCGCAGCCCACATGGCTCATCGAGTGTTAGGGAATTATGGGATAGATGCAGATATGATGAGAAATTCTAGAAGCCTGAGGCAGCCCTTAAATTAACTCTGGGACATTTACGGAGGGCCTGCCATGTGCCAGCTGCTAAATGATGTAACCTAAAGCTTAAGTCAGCTGCTTCTCTGTGGGGGGAAATTCGGAGGAGCCATTGAGAATCGTCTGGAAGTAGAGAATGGGCGGAGATGTGGAAGGCCATCTCATTTGCCTGTGTTTTATTGTAGGGTAACCAAAGCTCAGAGAAGCATGAGTCTTGCACACAGTTCATTCCTAGGTTCTCTGACTCCCTGCCCCCGGCTTTTTCAAAGGCTTTATATCTCTGTAAACAGCGAAGCCAAAAGTTAGGTTTAGACCCCAGGGAAAATCTTTTTTTTTTTTCTGATTCCTTGGCAAAGGCAGATAAACTACAAGTGTTTATACAGCCTGTGTTAATATGCTATGGAGTTTGGCCCTTGACCTTGAACCTCAGGGAATTAGAGACCTCTGCAGCCTCCCCAATCTGAGTTAGTTTTGCCCACAGGCAAGTCAAAAGAGCATTAGCTACAGCCCAAAGATGGAGCCATGCTTCTTGGATCTGGTTTCTGGAGATGGCCACACATTAGCCTCAGGGCCTTGAAGCCCAATGCCCCAGGTTGTCATCTGAGAAATGGGATAATGAGAGCACTTTAAGCTAATCCCCGTCGGTCTCTATAACAAGCTTGCTTAGTGCCATACCAGGCTTGGTAGCCACAGAGGTGGCCAAAGCCTAATAAGACACATTTCATGTAGTTCAGATATCTCTGAAATATATGGCTTTGCATTCACAGGAATGGCGTCTTCAAAAGCCATGTCTTAGTTCTCTTCTGGTGCCATGTTTAGGAAAAGGGAAAGTCCTTGAATGTGGTCTTGGAATTGCCTCCCCAGACACTCTAGGCTCTTGGATTTTCAGGATGGTGCTTCTGGGGACTCACCTCTCTCCTGTGCTCATAGCTCACTGGGTCTGCTGGTATTCAGCATCACACCTTTTGGGGAGCTCCCTACAGACGTCTCCCATTCAACAGAGTCTCTTCTTTGAAACCTCTTGCTTTGGGAAGGCAAATCCGTGGCTGCATTGCTCATTCTGGGCATGTGCGGGAGCTGGGTGGTGCTCTGGGTGGCACCGCTTGTTTCCCTTCCATGCTGTGGGCACACCTGCATCCACGGTCCGGCAGCCACGGCTCCCCCACTGTTCTCTTGGCACGTGCCATAAGAACTGAGACTGCTCCCCAGCAGAATCCATGGAGAACTCTGACTTTGTACCAGCTTTGGCTCAGGGTGTGGATGTCATGGGAGAAAGGGAGCCCTCTGAGGGCACTGCCAAGTCCCTCTAGGACACAGACAGGCCAAGCTGAGCTGTCTCTCACCCACTAAGTGCCCTTGAGTGAGTCCATTATCCTCCATCCCCACTGGATCTCAGTTTCCTCATTTGCATAATGAAAACCTTCCCTAAAGCATCCCTTTCTCTGATCTGGTGCATCAAATAAGAGTGCTGCTATTGGTTGGAATTTATGTGGCCCCAAGGCTCACGTGTTAAAAGCTTGGTCCTCAATATGGTGCCATTGGGAGATCATAGAACCTTACGAGTGTCCAATAGGAGGTCTCTAGGCCATTGGAAATGTGCTCTGGAATAGGATGCTGAGATCCCAGCCTCTTCCTCTTGTTTGTTTGTTGTTTGTTTTTGCCCCCAAACTGCGGAGTGAGTAGTTTTCCTCTGCCATGTACACCCACTACAATGTGCTACTTCACCCAGGCCCAAAGTGACAGAGACATTCTACCATGGACTAAAGTTTCCAGAACTACTAACCCAAATAAACCCTTTCTCTCTGTAAGGTGATTACCCCAGGTATTTTCTTATTGCGATGGAAGGCTGACTAATCAGATGGGTGAAGACAGAGAGG
Organism: Peromyscus attwateri; assembly: GCA_902168425.1. Taxonomy (NCBI): domain Eukaryota; kingdom Metazoa; phylum Chordata; class Mammalia; order Rodentia; family Cricetidae; genus Peromyscus; species Peromyscus attwateri. Next base: position 32,920 of record CABHPP010119083.1, on the reverse strand, counting down.
TCTTTGAAACCTACGAAGCTGCCATGAGTGGAGCACTCTTATCGGCTAAGGTTCTGTTCAGTTGGCATCCGGTATGAGAAGATGACTCAGTCAACAGCTATTTGGCTAGAGGAATAGAAAGAACCAGAACTTACTAAAGAGAAGGAAGATGGGGGGGGTCTTCAAGCTCCTAATTGCAGGGATTGCAACCAAGGTGACCTCTCAGAGACCAAGTCCATAGGTAACTCTTCTCTATCTCGGCCTCTCTCTGCTCCATCCCTGCAGCCCAGCTCCTTCCCCAGGTTCATGGCACTCTACTCCCACCATCATCTACTGTGTGGCCCTGCCTGGCACTGGCTAAAGCCTGGCCCCCACTTCTTACCTGTCACCAGACAATTTTCTGTCTCTGTAGCCTCAGGCCCACCACGTGAGAGGTGTCCCTTTCAGCTTGCTCTAGGATGTGTCACACGAGAGTACCATCCTATGTGGCCTAGATCTGAATCAATAAGATACACACATAGGCTAGACGTGGCTTTCTGGGATTTAGTCACACATCTCAAAGTTTCATTTTACAAATGAGTCAAGTGTATCTTTTGGTCCAAGTTATAGTGCAAGGTGACATAGAGACTCAACGACAATACAGGGCTTGAATTTGGTCTTCTAAACTCACAGCACAAGGTCTTTCCAGAGCATCACTGTGGTCTTTTTATGGCTCAAACACAAGGGAGAATTGGCCTTTGATGGACATGCTGTGCCACTGAATTGCAAAAAAGAAAATGACATGATGTTACAGCCATGCAGAATGTATCATAAGCCTGCAGAGGTGGAAGGGACCATTCATATAGTGCTCTTCAGCCGCTAGATCTTCCTGGGACATGTTCTGGGTGCCTTCCCTTGCTCTCTGAATCCATCTCCAAACACAATGACAGAATGCATGTGCTCCGTCCTGTATCCACACCCTCCCAACCGTACCAGAATAAAAGAACACTTATTCTGAGAAAGTAGGCTAGGCCCTGGGGATGCAGTGAATAAATAGGCAGGATTTCTGCCATGATGAATCTGAGGACAGACAAATTCATATTTTGATTTGTTGTGACAGGAAGGGACAGGAAGCCGTGGGAACACTTAGAAGGCCTGGTTTGGCTCCCAGGAGGCCCTGGGGGAAGATGTTGGTCTGAGGCCTGAGGATGAGCTGTGCCCATTGTTGGTGTTTCTGAGTGTGCCCAGAACCATGTGTTCCACGTGACTTGTCTCCCAGGCTCCCATAGTTACAGGTAATGTGATCCCATCCACATCACAGATCATGAACCGAGTGTAGGAGTGTATGCACTAGCTCATGCTGTGTGGCTTAAGAAGAAAGTGCTCCAGCCTGTCTGTCACACAGAGCATCACTGAAGACTTCTGCCAGTGGCCATAGAACCACATGACAGCTGATAAGCTGGCAATGGTGTGCAACAACAGCTGGAGGCTGGGAGAAGGCCACCCTCTTTGGAATCCAGCAGGAAAGGAGCAGCCAGGTACAAGAGGTGGCCTGGGGCCTCAGAGGGCCTTGTAAAGACTTGTGGACCAGGTTAACAGTTCACTCCAGAATGCTGAATAGATGGTTCAGTCTATAAAGTGACTTACACACAAGTGTGAGGACTAGCGTTTGGATCCCCAGCATCCATTGAAGAACCAGGTGAGATGGCATGACTCCAGGGCTGGAGAGGTGAATGAAGACAGGCAGATCCCCAGAACAGCCAGTTTACGAGCTGAATTGATAAACTCCAGGTTCCGTAAAAGACTGTCTCAGAGACTCGAAGGGGGCTGGGAGATGGCTCAGTGGCTCAAGGACTTGCTGTGTAAGCATGAGGACCAGAACTCAGATCCCAGGACTCACGTACATGCCAGGTGGGTGTGTGACCTGCCTATAATTCCAGCCTTGGAAGTGCAGGCAGGGGATGCTCAGAGCAAGCTAGCTTGGGAAACAAGTCCTGCTGGAGAACTCTGAGTGTAATTGAGAGACCTGTCCTCAGTGACTAAGGCGGAAGAGAAATTGAGAGGATTCCCAACATCAGTCTGGAGCATCTGCATCCATGCACACACACATGCACACATACACACAGGCAAATCATGCATGCACACAGTCTCTCTCTCTCTCTCTCTCTCTCTCTCTCTCTCTCTCTCTCTCACACACACACACACACACACACACACACACACACACACACACACTGGTCTTTATTTTAAATGCGATAGGTAGGAAGACACTAAAGGAATTTAAGGACAGGAAACACGTGATCAGAAATGTGTATTTTTAAAAGACCATTCTGTTTGTGGGATGACGCACAGATTGGAAGGGGGCAGGAAGAGATGTGAGAAGACAGATTTAGAGGCCACTGTCTGGGCCCTGAGGAGGGATGATGGCTGTGTGTGCGTGTGTGTGTGTGTGTGTGTGTGTGTGTGTGTGTGTGTGTGTGTATGTGTAGGGGGTGCCCATGAAGACAGAAAGATGCAGTAAGATGGACAGTGTTTTGGGACATGGGCATTAGTGGCCAGGAAGGTGCCTGGCAACTCCTCAGATGCTGTCTGTTGCAGGCTGATTTCTTCATAGAGGAAGAATGTTCTAGAAAGCTGTGCTAACTTCCTGTGTTTTCATTTGTACCTCACAAACCCAAAGGATAATTTTACTTTGAAGATATTTGAGAATAGCTGTGTATGAGGGGTGGTGGGATAGCTCTAGGGAATGACAGGGTGTCAGCCACCTATTGACTTTTCTGCTACTTGTAGATGATGGGCCAAGGAATTAGCAGGTGAGGCTGAAGTGAACCCCTGTAGATCAGAGGCAATGGGGTTCCTAGCAGCTGTCCTGGGGGTGAGGTTGAAGGCTGGTTCTCTCAGCTCACTTGGCAGAGAATTCAAATGACTCTTATTGCTTCCTGAGGATTCATGTTCTTTGAACCCTGGTTCTTTCAGGGGGTCTAAGTACATATTGGGGAAAAAATTAACAGAACCATAGGTCAAAGCTATGAGGATTTGTGGTGGTATTGTGTTCCCCAAAATATGTGTACCTTAATAAACTTATCTGGGGTCAGAGACAGAACAGCCACAATGTTAAACAGAGGTTAGGGAGTGGTGGCACACACCTTTAATCCTAGCATTCCAGAGGCAGAAATCCATGTGTTCAAGGATACACACAAGCATGGTGACCAACACCTTTAATCCCAGAAAGCAAGTCTTTAATCCCAGGGAGTGGTGGTAGAAAGCAGAAAGGTATATAAGGCGTGAGGACCAGAAACTAGAGGCATTTGCCCATAGAGGCATTTGCCCATAGAAGCATTTGGCGTGGTTAAGCATTTGGCCTGGTTAAGCATTCAGGCTTCTAGCAGCAGTTCAGCTGAGACCCATTCTGGATGAGGACTCAGAGGCCTCCAGTCTGAGGAAACAAGACCAGCTGAGGATCCGGCGAGGTGAGATAGCTGTGGCTTGTTCTGTCTCTCTGATCTTCCAGTGTTCACCCCAATACCCGGATCAGGTTTGATTTTATTAATAAGAACTTTTAAGATTCATGCTACAAGGATTCCCACTGTAGGCATTGCAGCTGGACAGAGATGTGGAAATGAAGGGCCGAGGGCAGCTACTACACAGGGGTCTTCTAGGGAAGGGCAGCGTCATCTTATTACTATCCCCCCAGACGTCTTGTGATCTCACCTGAACACCCTACCTGGCTGTTTCTGTATACTTGCCCAGATAAGGACATGTTGCACAAACGTTCTTGCTATTATGGAGCCCATGCTGGCTCCCCAATGGCAACCAGCCTCCCAGCTGCCAGGCCAGGAGTGGTGGCTACAGAGGGCTCGCAGGTCTAGAAATGACTCCAGTACCTTGCTGTTTGCCCAAAGTCACGTGCTCTTCCCATTGCAGCCATGGCAGCTTTGAAGGCCATGCTGGCTCCAGAACACCCCCACAAGTACCAGTTCCTGCTGCAGCCGCCTGGGAAGTTCAGTCACACTCTGCCCAAGGACACGCCCCCAGGCCTCCTGACTGCATAGTTCAATCAGAGTCAGTTTGCTGGGAATCTCACCCAAGACACTTTGGTGGCTTTGTAATGTGTCAATGTGTTTTGTCAATATACAACCGTTCCATTGCTGCCTGTTTCCAGTTGGGTCCCAGAGGGACTTCCTCTTGAGATTGTGAAGGTAAAAAGGAACCATGGCAGGCTTCCAGCATGCTGACATTCTTGCTGAGCCGCTGACTCATTTTCTTGCTGTACATGTATTTAGCTCAGCGCCAGGGGACCTGCCCTCCTGAGCCTCAACCCTTCACCAAGGACAGACTCAGAAAGCACAGATGGGGTCCAGACCATCCATGCTTCCCCTGTGGACTTCAGGTTCGGGCACCAGACACAGAGGCTGTCTTACAGGGACCACTTAACCAGCCCCTTAACACATAGATATATTTCCTGGAAAACCAAACCAAAACAAAACCCTAAGATATCTTTCAGATCTCTCTCTGATCTCCCACCCTCCCCTGTCCCTCCCTCCCTCTCCGCTCCCTTCCTCCCTCTCTCCCTCCCTTTCTCTTGTTCTTCTCTGGCTCAACACTGAATTAAGGGAAAGCCAAAGCCTCTGCACAGACAACTCAGCATCACCGGAAGCTCCATTGAAATGTCTGCTGTTGGGAGGCGTGTGAGTCCTTTGTGTGTGCATCCTAGTGTTGGGTGAGAAACCAGGCTATCTTCGCCATGAATGAATGTGCAGTTGATGGAAAGGCCTAGAGCAGTGGTTCTCAACCTTCCTAATGCAGTTTTAATACAGTTCCCATGCTGTGGTGATCCCCGACCACAAAACTATTTGCTACTTCGTAACTATAATTTTGTTACTGTTATGAATCATAATACAAATATCTGTGTTTTCTGATGGTCATAGGCAACCCCTCTGAAAAGGTCATTTGACTCCCAAAGGGTTGCGACCCACAGGTTGAGAACCATTGGCCTAGAGCAATTGACAGGATCCATGTTAAAGGAGACCTTGCTCCAGCTCCTCCTGGCTTAGGGCTTCACTGGTGACTGTTCCTGTGAGGACCTGCCCAGGCACAGTGGGCCTGGTGTTGTGTGGAGCCGAAGAGGGTCTGAACCTCATGGAGGGTGATAGTACTGCTGCTGGCGAGGTAAGAAAATCTTTCTCTTTCTGCTGGCTCCCCTGTCTGCATGCACGTTTGCAGACTTTGCTAGGTCCCCAAGATAGCCCCACCCTAACCCCTAGAACTTTTGACTGTTCCTTCCACTCTTAAAAAAAAATGCCTTTGCAGCTATAGTTCAGTTAAGGACTGTATTAGGCAGGGTTCACTGGAGGGACAGAGCAGATAGAAGCCTTTTATGCTGGTAACAGGGATTTAGTAGACCGATTTCTGGCGTCTAAACAGAGAGAATGGTTTCTGCTGATCTGAAGGCACCAGTTGTGAGCCTGCTGCATGGACCTTCATGTGTATATGACCATCAGTACCTCCTTCCAACAACAAGGGTGTGGCCTTTGAGAAAATGGTATGGGGAGAAGAGTCGCAGCTGGACAGAGCGTATAGGACTTCTTGCAGGTGGCTGGGAGAAGGAACAGGAGTTCAAATGCAAAGAAAGCAACAGTCCAGGGCTGGAGCCCAACACACCTGTGTGTGTAGCCTGGCTTGACTTCTCACTTGGTCTTTGATTTGTGAAACCCTTTGAGCATCCTCGTCTAAAAGATAGAGAAAGTACTATATACCTTATACACTGTTGAGAGAATTTAATGAGCAAGGTCAAGCTAAGAATAGCATGTAGTGCTCTAGCCCAGTTAAATGCCAAGCAGGTGGTACCATGAGAAGAAGTGGTAATTCAAGTGAGGATCTAGCAACTCTGGCTTTCAGAAGAGTGGACCCCTGAGATCTGGTGCTAAATCACACCTCCATTTGCCAGCTTGTCAGGGCTACAGCCAAGATTATGTCTGTGGGTGTCAGGAATGGTGTTCAGGAAACAGGGAGTTGATTTGCCTGGGGGAGGGTAGGGGTGGCAGGAACCAGGCAAATTCTGGGTACCAGTCCCATAGGGTCTCAGAACACCAGGCAGCAATACCAGCCACTTGATTTGCAGAGCTCAAAATGAAGGTGCAGGCTCCCTTGCTCAAAAAGTATTAAAAATCTCTAGGCAAGAAGAGCAGAGGACCACATCAAGCAGGGACGGAGCCTTCTGAGCACAGCTTTCCTAAACACAGGGCCCTGGGAGACAACACAGATGGCAGGTCTGTGGTCCAGCCCCTCTGGGAGGCAGCAGAGTCTGCAGGTCTGTGGGCCAGCCCTGCTGTGTTGAAGACAGTGGGTATTAAGAATGAAGTCCAGCCAGGCCAGGCCAAGCAGGGCAGAGTTTAGCTACAGCCTAAGGCAGAGCTGCTCAACTCTGGCAGGTTCGGGAGTGTCCAGGCTATCTGACCCTATGCCAGGAGCAGCAGCTCTGGTGAGGGCACAGCATTGTCTGTGCAGCTTGTCTTTACTGGATACAATTGTATGCTAGAAAAAATGTAAATACTTTCTAAGTGCTATTTTTCTTGGTTTATTCTGTGGCTTGGCCTAGGTTTAAAAAGAATTAATAATGATATTAATTGAGTTGCATATTGATTCATTTAAAGGTGAATTGAACTTTTGCAATTCATTTGCTGTATTGTTCTGCATATGTCCTTCCTGTAGTAGGTACTTAACTTTTATACCCATTTTGCAGATACAGAAACTGAAGTAGAGAATGGCTGTTCCATATGTGCCTGTCTTCAAAGTCTCTTACCTCTCTTACAGTTGGTCCTTGTTGTGAATAAGGTAGAATGATAGTGTTGAGTGTTAGCAACCACAAATAACTTGTGACACACTTCCGTGAGTTATCATTCCTCCCGTCACCTTAGCATGGTTGGTACTCCATTTGTGGATGAAGAGATTGGGGTCTGGGGATGTTTGGTGACCAAGCTCAGAGGCTAAGGGCTCTGTGAGTATTCACTCTCTCTTGCCCATTGCAGGAACAATGGGATAAAGGGTCTCTAAGGAGGTGGATACCCGTTAAGTGCCAGTGTCTGCAGGGAAGGGAGAAGTTGGGGAACCCAGTTGGGGATGGAAGCCCGCCTAGGGGTGGCCTTGCCAGCAGTGACTGTCGGCATTCTATTGCCATGGAACAGGGCAGAGGAAACTTCCGGGGGACTCACACCTGCTCCTGGATGAACGCTCCATCACTGGTCAGTTGATCACAGAGCAACAGGGTTAAGGGAGACACTTGTGTTAGGGTCCCCACTCACTTCTTACCAGCCACTTTTTCTCAGTTCCATTTGGATGAAATTGGTAGCACTTCCATGGCTTGTTATGAGGGGCAAATGGGTTCACCCACTTCTACGTCATATTGCAGTTATCCTGCCCAGAGCTCTCAACTCATCTTGGGAGTTGCCTGGGACTAGTCACTGGTTCTGAGCTAGCAGGCTGTACATCCTTGTCTGGGAGCCTGACATCCTTCCCCTTGCTCCTTGGGCCCAGCCTTGGACTCCCTTCTTCTCACTTTAGTTCTGATTAACATTTGGAGATCAGCTCACTGTTAAAATTATTTTCTGGCTATATGAACATGTATAACTTTCAAAGAAAATGGCACTAATATTTTTTAGCCCCAGGCACAATAGACTGACTATAAACAGCTACAGCCTCTATGGGGGTCGGAAGGGTCTTGGTTCTGGGGTCAATTGTGTGATTTTTTTTTTTTTTTTGACTATCACCAATATTCTTTGGGGCATTGAAAGAATGTCAGAGATGGAAGTTAATTTTTTAAATGCCCTGAATCTCTAAGCCAGGTAATTCATGGGGGATTCTGGGGATATCCACACTGAGATTCCAAGCCCTTCATGCCTGGTGCTATAAATCTAGATAAGAACCCATGACTGGGGAGTTTAGAGGCCCTAGAGTTGAACCTACTACTATTACTTTGCTGAATGGACATAGTTTCAACTGTCTTCTAGATTCATGTAGCTTTATCCATTAGTTAGTGCTGCTTGAGTCCTTATCTGAGAACAGTCTTTGTGCAGTGGATGGCAGTTAGTACAGAGACTTGCCACTGGTCGAAGTGCAGAGAATAAGTGTCTATGAGGTTTCAGCCATTGCTGGAACATCTACATCACACACACCACCCCCTTAGGTCCATTGAATATTGAAGAAGAGGGAGTAAAAATATTTTAAGAGCCAGAGGTCAGGGAGGACTGGGGCAAACCTTTCTTCTGAGCATGACAGGACCACTGCGCTCAGGAGCCCATAGCAGCTGTGGTTGCCTACATGAGACCTGCACGGGATCAAGCCACTCAGCCTCCAACATTACTGCTTTTGAGAGCCCTGGGTCCCAGAACCCAGGCTAGGGTCTTCAAGAGGATGCAGAAAGACACACATACAATGAAGGTTCTCTAATGGGCACAGCCGCAACATGGAACCTCAGCTTATTGGGTATAGCCCAGAGGGAGGGGTAGCTAGCCTTGGTAGGAGGTCTCTGTAGGAGCAGTCTCAGGCTCTGAACATCCCAGAGGAGGAAGCTGCGCTTGCTAGTCTGGTCCACGCTCATCAATCATCACAGTGATCAGTTATTCATAAACACTCTTTTTGGACTCTGTTTCATCCTCCATCTTGAACCTGGCCTATATAAATAATGGCTTTGCCCATTTCCCATGGACCAATTAGTTTCAGAGTTCTTGACTAGCTGTGCCTATGTCAAAATTCACATTTGCTCATGTCTTCACTCACTCAGGACTTCCTCCATTCCCTTCAGAGTGTGGATGGAGGAGGGACATGAGCGCCTCCACCCCTAGCTGAGGCGCTATGGAGAGTTGGTGGCTGTTAGGGGAAGGGCCGTGCTCTAGTGGATTGCCCCATACCCATGTGTGTATGGGCAGCACTAACTGGATTGATGATAGATATATTAAAAAGCAAAACCAAAACAAGAAGGACTTGAATTTAGGGGCTGTTGGGAGGGGCCTGGGAGAGGTTGGAAGTGGGGAGTGGAGGATGACTATGACCAACACATAATATATGTGCATATGAAATGCTCCAAGGATAAGTATGTTTAGCTCTGATGTGTCCCATCGCCCTGACACCCACTAGCACTATTGTTCTGAGCAGGGAACAAATGGTCCACCGCTAGTCCTTGCTCTTTCTTTCATCAGGTTCCTCATTCTAGAAGGAAAACCCCACCAGCCAATGATCCAAGTTCTGAAACACTGACAGTCTAGCATGTGACCCCAGAGGTCCTCTTCCTGACTGAAGTTCAGGTTTACAGGTCTGGCTTCCAAAGTTCGGCCTCCCTGAGATGAGACATGACCCCGAGTTCCTCTGGGTTGATAGAGACAGGGACATTCTGAGGTCACCCCTGACATTCCCCTGGCTCACCTGTGGTCTTTTCCTGGAGCGTCTAGCTGGTGTTTCACATCGGTAGGCCCTGAAGCTTGTGTCTCAGTAATTCAACGACTACAGCAGCTGGTTATTTTCCCTGAAGATTTAATACTTGTCATTTATCTGTGTCAAAACTGCAAAGAAGAAAGTTTCCAAAGACAGATTTATTATGCGCACAGAGCATCTCAGGTGCAGCGGTGCATACAGATGGGCCGAAGCCCATATTTCCCCCCTGGTTTTGTTCTATAAAAATAGCCACTCTTACTTTGCATTCAGACAAGTGAGGAATATATAGTCTTGAGCCGTGAGTCACCATGGGGCACTCAGAGAGTCACAGTATTGTGAGAATGAGCTCTACCGTTAGCTTTGGGGTCAGCCACAAGCCGGCAGGGTTGGCTTTGGCAAGGGGCAAGCTGCAACCAGAGTTGCTTGGAAATTTGTGAGGCTTGGGGCAAAATGAAAATGTGTGGCCTCAAGGTTAAAAAGCAGAAAAGATGTGCCATTATAGATAAGCCTTTTCTTCTCTTCTGTGGTCTTTCTGCAGGCTTGATGTAGTGGTTTTCATTTGTTATTTAATGGCCTAAGAAAAATTTGAGTTTTCTGCTATTGCCATGGGTTCTAAAGTTTATTTTTATATCACATAATGCAGATATAAATACAAATGTGGGACAGTTGACTGGCGCATGGAATCACTGCAATTTTATCACTCCTGTTTGTCAGCCCCTGGCGACAGGGAATCCTGAGTTGTCCAGAAGAGACAGGCCCAAGCCATGTTTGAGAAAGGAGGCAGAAAGGGTCTTCTAGGCATGAGCCTCTAAGGGAGGATCCCAGAGTGAGGAAAGTGTGGATCCCTCCAAGTGCTCTGGAGTCCTGCCCTCAGGCCCCACCTCCCTCCAGTGGAGGACTGAGGAGGCCTCAGAGGCCACTAGGAGGATGGCTTGGAGAAATTAAGTCTTGTAGCTTTCTTTTCCATGAATCCTCAAGTCCAACTCAGAGTAGATAGGTTGCTTGGTAATGGTTTAGGTGTCACTGCTGTCTGTATCACATGTGGTGCCTGGATTGGGGAGCTGAATGGTTAGGTCCCCAGGAGATGTGACCTCTTGGCTGTCCTTCCTCTAGATGGGCAGCTCTTTCTGAAGGACTCTGCAGGGTATGTGCTGGAGTCTTGCTTCCCTCTGTGTGCCTAGGATGGAAGGCAACAGTAATTGTGGGGTGGGGTTTAGAGGAGCGGTCCTGCAGGCCGTCCTGAGAATTATCCATGGAGGCAAGACCATGAGTGAGCTGAGATCCATAGACCCTGTGAATGCTCGTTGCCTACCCCATAGGTTCAAAACACATTCAGTGATAAAAATATTAATAATTTACTAATGGCAGCCGTGAAGCTGTAAGCTAGAAGCAGAAGGCTCTTCCGAGGAAGAAGCCTTATATCAGTGCACTGTTGTGAGGCCTGCCCTAGCCGTAACCTTAAATCAGATTCCTGGCCTGGGACTGATACTGCCCTGTCTGCAAATCCATAGGCCCTGGATTCAAGGACCATTGTTCAGCAGGTTATCAGCTGTTAGAGCCATGAGGCAGAGAGCAGCTACAAAAAGTACTAGACTCAGAAGTAGGAAGTGTAGTCTTGTCCATAGGAATCTCTTGTCTGTGAAAGTTTAATGACCACTGTACTTCCCAACAGATAGTCCCTAATTTAGCATGTTTTGACTTTATAATGGTGTGACAGTGATACACGTTCAATAGTCCATACTCTCAATTTTGCATTTGGATTGTTTCCTGGGCTAGTGGTATGTAGTATGATTGACTCTTTCAAGTTTTAAATTTAAATTTAATTTTATGTGCATCTGTGTTTTTCTTGCATGTATGTCTGTGCACCATGTGTGTGCCCGGAGCCTCCAGAGACTGGAAGAGGGCACTGGATCTCTTGCAACTGAAGTGACTGCCATGTGGGTGCTGAGAACAGAGTGTGGGTCTTCTGCAAGAGCAGCTGGTGCTCTTAACTGCTGAGCCATCTTTCTAGCTCCATGACTGACACTCTAAGAGGCTGGGCAGTGGTGAGCCACAGTTCCCAGTCACACAGCCAGGAGCGTGAGCAACCCACACTCCAAAGTATATAATGCTGTTGAGATAGAGTGTCCAGTAGGTGAGGGATTAAGTGTGTTCAGCAGGATATTTTAAATTTATCATTGGCTTATCAGGACACAACTCCATCATAAGCCAAATGGCATCCATATATAAAAAAGGACAATAAAAAATAAACTGTTAGAGGAAACTGCCATTATCTACACATGTCATGATCTTGTACTTTGGAAAAAAAACCACAGGCAAACAGTGGCAGAATGAAAAATGTACCCCAAGCCATCCCAAAGATACCAGACCATGTAAATTTTCCTTATTCTGGACAAAGGTCTTTGCAGAGATGGCCAACTTAGAGCTCTTGTGATGAAGAGGTGGCCTTGGATTACCCGAACTGAACTAGCATTCCCAGCATCCTTATAAGAGGGTAGCAGAAGTTAGTTCCATTGTCTTTCTTTTCCCATAGCTCTGATAAAATACCCTGACAAAAGCAACTTAAGGGGGAGAGGGTTGATTTGGCTCACGGTTTCAGGTTACAGTCTATCTCAGCAGAGAAGGAGCAGAAGCAGGAGCTTGAGGGAGCCAGTGACCTCGCATCTCCACTCAGGAAGCAGAGAGCAATGCGTGCCACTTAGCTCCCTTTCTCTACACAGTCTAGGATTCTAGCCAGGGAATGGTCCCGCCCACACTGTAGAAGGGTGTTTTCACATCAGTGAACACGACAAAGATAATTGCCCACAGGTACACCCAGGTGATTCTCACAGGTGTGTCCAGGTGATTCTCACAGGTACACCCAGGTGATTCTCACAGGTGTG
>CABHPP010119083.1:0-20644 GCA_902168425.1 Peromyscus attwateri | reverse complement strand
CTCACAGGTACACCCAGGTGATTCTCACAGGTGTGCCCAGGTGATTCCCACAGGTGTGCCCAGGTGATTCTCACAGGTATTTCCAGGTGGTTCTGGATTCCATCAAACTGGCCATCAACACTATCCCTCACACGACAAAAGGCAGAAGAGAAGGCCATACGATGATGGAGACAGAGGCTTCAGTGGTGTGGTCATAAGCAATGTTGAAGCTGGAAAAGGCAAGGGGCAGATGGATGACGGCTCTGTGACATGTTACTTCTGGCCATTGAGGCTGATTTTGGACTGCTGGCCTCTAGAACTGTGAGAGAATACATTGCTGTTGATTGAAGCAGACACTAAGTTTGTGGTTATTTTTTACAGTAGCCTTAGACAATGTGCAAACTATTAGAATTGATAAGTATGATTAGCAAAGTTGCCAGATAGGGGATAATATGCAAAAATCAATTGTATTTCTACCAGAAAATTTCTATAAGTCAAAATGAAGACAAAATATCCAATTTGTAATATCATCGATAACTATCATGTTGCCAGGATAAAGTCTAGTAAAAATATTACTGAGAGAATATAAAGAAAATTTAAATGAATGAAGGGATATATCATGTTCATGTATTGGAAACTTAACACCACAAGATGTCATTTCTCCCCCAAAATATCTATAGACCAGACAAGGCTAATAAAACCAGGTAACTTTGTCCTGTTGGCTAAAATTGAAAAATGGATTGCAAAATTCATATGAAAATTCAAAGGACCAAGAATAGATAATCTTGAAGAAGAATGGATAATTTACACTACTAGTTAACAAGGTCAATTATTCATTTATAGACATTTAGACAATGTGGAATTGTCACAAAAATAGAAAAAGAAATACCAAATTAATCCCAGCAAAAGTACATTTGATTTGTGATTAAGGTAGTGAACAGGAAATAGAATTTGTATAGTAAATGTTACTCTGTGGATTTTACAGAAACATGGTATTTTCATCTTACTATTTTACACCAATGAAATAATCAAATACCAATGGGTAGTAGCTATAAGCATAAACAATAAAAACCACGAGTTTTAGAAGAAAATCTAGGTCACAGTTACGCTATCTTTGAGTATGTAAAAGGATAGAAATATTGCTAGGCAGAAAGAGAGTAAAAAATTCATGCCGGTGTGGAAATAAGGTATTTTGATACCTATAGCCTACAGAGACCATGACTACAGAATTTAGAGAGAACTCTCACCCACTGACTGGAGAAAGAAAACCCGGCATGACAAAAGAAATAGACAAGAGGCTTAAATACACAGTGCACAAAGAGAACATCCAAATGGCTGTTAATTAAATAAATGAAGCCAACCATGTGAAAAGATACTCAACTTCATTAACAAGAAAATGCAAGTTAAGCCCCAGTGAACCACTCACGCCCACGGTCCTGGCTAAAGAGGGAAAAGACATGACATTCCAGATCAAGGCCTGGGAGAACGAGGGACAAAGTGAGCCCTGCTCCGCTGCTGGCGGAAGCGTAAATTGGTACAATTATTTTGGTAAAGTGTTTATCAGTGTCAGAGCAGAACACACGCATACCTTATTACACAGTTGTTCCACTTCTAATTACATACCCAGTAGAAATGCATTCATGGACACAGCAATAACAGGTTCTAGAATAAACTGAGCAGGACTATTTGTAATATTTTTAAAAAGGCTACTCCCTAAATATCCAAAACCGATAGACTGAATATATCAATTTGGTATGCTCCCATATTAGAATGCTGTACAACAGTATGACTTAATCTCAGAAAGCAGGATATAGAGTATAGAAAGACTAGCTATTTATTACCCTATTTTATTAGACTTCAGAAGTAGGCAAAACTATGCTGTTGAGCATTGCGACAATGGGCACCCTTGGGTAGACGTAGTAACTGGAAAGACTGTGGGGATGCTGGTCAGATTTCCTGATCTCAGTGATGGATGTGTTCATGTGTTTATTCTGTGACTATTCACTGAGTTCAACATGCATATGAAAAGATCACAATTGTTCCAGTAAAAAATTACAAGACAAAGCAGAAACCACAAACTCTACAGCGGTAGGATGAGGTTTAAGGAAAATATTGGTTAGCACAAAATAAACAAAAAAATGATAGCTGGGGCTGGTCAGGTTGCTCAGTGGATGAAGCGCTTACTGTGCAGGCATAAGGACCTGAGTTTGAACCCTCAGCACCCATGTAAAAAGGCAGGCATGGTAGTACACACCCATAATCCTGGTGCTGGGAAGTAGAGAGTGGAGGGTCTCTGGGGCTCATTGATTATCTGGTCTCATTGAATCAGGAGTTTCAGGTTCAGTGAGAGATCCTGTGTCAAAAAGCAGGGTGGAGAAGGATGAACAAAGACATCTAAGATTGATCTCTGGCCTCAACACCCATGCATACACACACAGCTGCACCCCCCCCCCCACATTCCACAACATAACTAACACCCACAATTAAATTTTATGACTCCTGCATAGCATAAATGACTCCCTGCTGATCACCTGCTACAGTGACTACTACCACCTCCCCCGATGCTGCTGGGTGCTAGGCTGACAAATGAGGTCCTGTCCAAATTGGATTCTGCCGCAGTGACTGAAATTTGTCAAGATCAGTGTCGTCTCACTAAGCATCATCCGATTTGTGAACTGAACCCTGGTGATCACTCGCGTCTGTCAACACAGAGTGACTACTCTGCTTTCGACATATTTCTAAAACAGCCTGCCAAGTGAATCAAGAGCCTCGAAAGAGCCATGACTAAGATTCTCCACAACCATCTCTGACAGATTTCACATACAGGTGTGCAATCTAAGGGGAAACCAGAAATGGCTCCTGATGGGATTGTTGCCAAGTCCAGTGAAGCTTGAGGAGCACAGAGATGTCCAGGTGTCCCTGTGACCTGCCTCATCAGCATTAGCTGACTTCTGTAGGAAGTTTCTTCTTGTTCTCTGTGTCGAGTTCTTTTGAGAAACAGAACCATTAGAAAGGGGCTCAAGTAGATCGGCTTACACACAATCTAGGTAGTCCAGTGATGATCTTCCTTCTGTAGAGCCTGAGACCATAAGAACTGCTCAGTCCGTGAGGCTGGATCTCTCAGAAGTCCCAAACTGGTGATGAAGAACTGGAGGATCTCTGGAGGGCCACTGACCTTCAGTTCATGTTGGGAGGCTGAAGAAGCTGGCTTTTGATAGCAGGGAAGGATGGCAGCAGTGGCCGCAGCAGGATAGTGAACAAGGTGAATGAACTTGTCCCCAAAACCTGAAGACAAGCAGACAAAAAGCAGCAGTGTTTCCCCTGTATCCACTTATATTTGGTCCATCTATAGACGATGATCCCTGTGTTTAGAGTGGGTCTTTCCACTTCAGTTAACCTAATCAAGAAAACCCCTCATAGGTACATCCAGAGGCTTGTCTGTTAGCTCATTCTCGATCCCGTCAAGCTGATGCCCAAGTGTGGCCATCACATTCTCCAAATGCTATAATGGCACTAAGGCCAAATCCTCAGATATTCCTAGTGGTGATTTGTGTGGAATACCTGAATCCATTGGTTTGTCTACACTCCTCCTTAATCTACAAAGACTGAAGGTGGTTTATACAAACATTGTTGTTGGAACCATCTTTTGAGGCATCTGTTAGCCCATGGCTTCCTCCCTCTTGGTTCTGACGGGGTATAAGGAAGCCAGACTTGAACATCATAATCCTCCTTAATGACCTGGATGCAAAGATGTTATGGAGTTGGCAGACCACAGCTGTGCTGCTCACTGTCTTTCTTTCTTCTGAGAATTCCAGCTTGGCACTTGGGACTGCAGGCACTTTCCATGGGCTGGTTGTCCTGAGATCATGTTGTCTTACAGAAAGGAAATGAGAGCTGGTCTTGAAGGCAGAAGGAATGAAGCTGATGTATAAAGTAACAGCAAGGGGGAACAGGGGTGGGGGGAGAGAGAGAGAGAGAGAGAGAGAGAGAGAGAGAGAGAGAGAGAGAGGAGGGGAAGAGAGGAAGCGGGGAGGGAACCAGATGTTTTAGTTTCTGACACTTCCTCAATCCTGGTTTTCCCTCCATTGGTTGGACACATCTATCCCCCCCCCCCCCATGTCATGAAATAGTCCCATACTATTCCAGCGACCCTTCCCTGATCCTTTTAGCTTATGCTAACTGAAATACACAAATTGAAATACATGAATTGCTAAACAGTCTTATTAATAAAAAAAAGCCCCAAAACCCGGAACCAGATATTGGGGTGAATGCTGAAAGATCAGAGGAATAGAAAAAGCCACACCAACCTCGCCTCGCCAACTCCTCAGCTGATCCTGTTTCTTCAGACTGAATGCCTGTGAGTCCTTACCCAAATGGATCTCAGCTGAACTGCTGCTAAAAAAGCTTCTAGTTCCTGGTCCTCACGCCTTAAGAGTGTGAGTTTCTGTGTCCCTGTGCCTTATATACCTGTGTCCTGCCATATTACTTCCTGGGATTAAAGGTGTGTGCTACCACGCCTGGCTCTGTTCCGAAATCTCTGCCTCTCAAATGCTAGAATTAAAGGCATGTGCTACCATTGCTTGACCTCTATGTTTAATATAGTGGCTGTTCTGTTCTCTGACCCCCAGATAAGTTTATTGGGGTGCACAATATATTGGGAGACACAATATATCACCACATACAAACAGTTTACATCTAAAATACAACATGTGACACTAAGGTTACATTAGGGTGCATTGACAAGGTGATAACAAATGGGAAATGAGACCCGAGGTTGGGGTTGTGTCCAGAAAAAGCAAGGCTACTCAGGGACGCCACAGACCCTGTGTGCTGATGACTTAGCATCAGGGTTAATGTTTCCTTTCTCAGCAACCAACACCCAGGGGCGTAGTGGGTATTCACTTTGCCATGACCATGGGCTCTCTGGCCCGATAGAGGTGGTGCTTCTTGCCTGCCTAGTGACCTCTTAAAAGGGAAGGGGGGCAGGGTCGAGAGCTCTCTCTGAGGTGGAAGGCTTCCTGACACACAGTTCGGTGAACTGGTCTGGAGTTTTTCCATCTTCCCTGGGAGACGAAGAGGCAGCCGCGCCACTTCATTTTGTGTTTGTCATTATGTGATCCCCATTTCATCCCTTAATAAATAAGTCTTCTTCCGAGACATCCATGCATTTTCCACATCACAGGGGGAGGATGCACAGGTAGGAGCTGTGCTCAGTCAGATACTTTAAAGATACAGGGAGCACCTGAAAAATACTCCCACCTTTAGAGACAGTGATCAAATCGGTCTAGGCTCGCATCACCATGGTTCTAAAGTTTGGCTGGGTGAACAACCACTGAGCTATATGATCCACCACATAAACAAATGAAGATAAACAAAACCAGTCCCCAAAGAGACATACAGGAGCAGTGCTGAGACTTCAGGGGACCTTCCAGAATCCTAATTCAGAAGGTGTGTGTGACATACTAAGCAGAGTCCTCCACTGGGTCCCCTTAGTAAGCACTCAGCTATTCCTGAGTGGGAACGAAGGATCATCCCGAAGGACCATCAGGAAAAGAAGCTATCTCAGCACGGACCAGAGCATCTCTGCCACTCAGCTCCTTTCTAGATGGGTTTGAGAAGGTCCAGGGCAGAGCCTTACATGAAGACTGCAGAAATCAAAAGCAACTTTTCTTTAAAAGTTTTGTCTGTTGACAGGCATCATCTCTGACCCCCAGGAAGTATAGGGGCTACCAGAAGAGAGAAATCCGTGGCTGACTCTGTCTTGGACAGTTTTCTCATCATACAGGAATCTTTCAGCTGCTCTGTGGCATTCTTTGCAGCACCTGATAGGCGATGTAGCCTGATGCAGGGCTAACGGTGTGAAGGAAGTGGCCTTACTGGTCAGTTAGTGGGGCTAGCCCAATGCATTCTCAAGAAAGCTGGAGTGGTAGTGGAGGCTAAAGAGATGGTTCAATGGTTAAGAGCACTGGCTCTTCTTCCAGAGGACCAGATTAGATTTCCAGCACCCACATGGTAGCTTATAAGCATCTGTAACTCCAGTCCCAGGGGATCTGATCCCCACTCTGCCTATCCTCTGTGGTGTGCACATGGTGTACAGATATACATGTAGGCAAAACACCCCCGCACATAAAACAAATACATAAAAAAGACTGAGGAGCCTGACAAGGACAGAGACGTGGAGAACAAAACAGGCAGCCTGGGGGCATCTTCCACAGGCTGAGATACTCCTGAGGAAGCTCTCAGATAAACCCCAGATCATAGCTGAAAGGGCAACTGAACCCCCACATCTCTCCATCAGAGCAGAACAGCAATAACTTTTGTTTGGAAAACAAATTTACAGCAAGTGGGCCAGAATACCCACCCCGTTCATAAAACATCCTGGTAAACACCCATGGAGCATTTAACCTCGAGAAATATAGTTTCCAGGTGCCCTCTCAAAGCTAAATTGTTTGCAAAATATATGACTATGTGACTGAATTAGTTAACTTGATCCTTAGGGTTATCGACCACAAGTCAGTTTAATATTGGAGATGTCTACCAAAAATGATGACTTTGTAGGAACATCGAATCAGTAGTCCTGTATAACATTAATTAGAGGGTGAAGAAGTTGTCTCGGTGAGGTCTGTCTTGGCTCACAACACCATGGCATATAGGTATGAAACTCTCTTACTATTTTTTTTTTTTGATGATAAAGAGGTGATATCCTGATAGTCCAACCCCCTAGGAGTCTTAGTAAGACTTTCAGGTGGAAATTAAACATAACACAAGGCTGAATGCATATCTATTTTACCCCTCTGGAAAGTACCATCTAAGTTAATATTGTCCCCAAAATAATTTTATTGGATAGCTCCCAGAATAGGAATCAACAGCCACCAGACAAATTTGGCCCAAAGGCTGTCTTACAAGATATGAATGTGTATTTTGTTGTTGTTTCTTGTTGTTTTGAGACAGAATCTGAGTATATAGTTCAGGCTGGCTTCAGACTCACAGTCTCCTTGCCTCAGTCTCCCTAGTATGGGAATTAGAGAGAGGCACCATTGTGCCTGGCGCTAATAATTTTTTATGTCTGTCACTGGTTGAAAGACATCTAATATTTTGTGACACATGATGCCTTTGCACAAGTAAATAAGCCTCAGCCTATGCTAATACAAGGAACCCTCATTAAATGCAGCAGGGCATGCGTGCACAGACGCATACTCACACATGTGAAAGCAGAAGGCAGAATTGTTGGGAAGGGGCTCAGTGGAAAGGGAAAGTGGATAAGAGAGGGTAATGGGGGTGAATTCCATCAAAGTACAGCATGCATATGTGTATGTGTATATAAATATATATATACACATACACATATATATATATGAAATTATGACAATAAGTAATTAAAAATACAGAAAATTCAAACTTCAGAGTCCATACACTAGCTGTTACTAGATTCTAACAACACTTGTGTACAGATTAACTGTGGCTGCTCTCACACATGTGCTGGCTAATCTACGTCAACTTTACACAAGCTAGAATACCTGGAAGGAGGAACCTCAATTAAAAAATGCCACCATCCGATCCGGCTGTAAGGTATTTTCTCAATTAGTGATTGACAGGAGAGGGTCCAGCCCATTGTGGGTGGGGCCATCCCTGGGCTGATGGTCCTGGGTTCTATAAGAAAGCAGGCTGAGCAGGCCATGGGAAGCAAGCCAGTGAGTAGCACCCCTCTACGGCTTCTGCATCAGTTCCTGCCTCCAGGTTCCTGCCCTGTTTGAGTCCTGTCCTGACTTACTTTGATGATGAACAGCAATGTAGAAATAGAAGCTGAATAATTTCCTCTCCAATTTGCTTTTGTTCATGGAGTTTCATTGCAGCAGCAGAAACCCTAAGACAGCACACAATGGCACAACTCAACAGTTGCACACAGACAGCCAGTATTTACTCGCTGACCTTACAGAAAAGTCTTTCAGGCTCCCTTTCAAGATGAGCATTGCAGCATTCATACTGAGCCCATGGAACTCCCATGCAAACATCAAAGGACAAGGCAATGTCCAGGACCACCAATGACCTTTTAAAATTCCTCACAGGTATTTTAGGAATAGAGCAAAAGTCAGTGCCTGAATAAACAGGTATGCATTTGATGAAAGATCCAAAAATAATGGAGAATATAGGACATAGTTTTTCAAATCGGAATCACTTGGCTGGAGAGGCAGCTCAGTTGGTGTTGTGGTTTAAATGGGAAATGCCCCCCCCCCCAAAGGCTCACATGTTTGAACACATGGTCTGCAGTTGGTGGTGCTGTTTGGGGAGGTCATGGAACTTGCTGGAGGAAGTATGTCACTGGGGATGGGTTTTGAGATCTTATACTTGGTTCCAGTTTCCTGCTTCCTGTGTGTGATTGAGATGTGATTAGCTGCTTCCCGGTCCTGCTGCCACTCTGTTTCCACCATTATAAACTCCAGCCCTCTGGAACCGCAAACCAAAATACACTTTTGTCTCCACGTTGCTTCTGGCTATGGTCTTTTTTTTTTTTTTTTTTTTTTTTTTTTTTTTTTACAGAAACAGAAAAGTAGCTAAGACAGACAGCAAAGTGTTTGCTGTGCAAGCAAGAGGACCCGGGTGTGGATCCCCAGCAGCCATGTAGAAAGCCTGGCCTGTTGCCCTGTGCCTCTGATGCTAGAGCGGAGAAAACTGAGATGGACGGATCCCTGGAGCTTGCTGTCTCACGAGTCTGTCTGACTCTGCGAGTTCGAAGTAGAGTGAGAGATTCTGTCTCAAAAGAAGGTGACAAGCTTGAGGAAGATACCTGGCACTGACCTCTGACCTCTGCACATGTGTACACACAAACCATACCATGTAACACCACGCAAAAGGAGTGTTATCCTTGTTTTTGAGTTTCTGAGCTAGTTATTTCAATAAATATATACTAACACATGGCTCTGCATAAGAAATCATGTCCTGAGTTATCCAAAACAGACCCACTGCCCCAGTCAGACTGCGAGAGCCATTCTTGAGTAGTTCTGACACACGGCATTTTGCTCAGGTGTTTTATTTAGCCTGAGGGCTTTGTTTTAATCACCTGTATAGAATGAGAGATTTTTTTTTTTGGGCCAGGCTTCAATAGGAAGGTAGGCTGGTGCCTATAAGGTCTGAATAATTGCTCTTTCTTTGTAAAGCTGTGAAAATTAAACGCCCCTGTAATTATTTCCTAGGGTTGGCGTTCATTGCTAGTTGTTCTAGCTTGGGTCAATTACATCATGGAAGCTTCTAAGTGAAGCCAAGAGCTGCCAGTCAGTTCTGTCTGTCCCTTGAGGGGATTGTTCCCACAGAGAAGGTGACTAAGCACCTTGCATTTAGGATGCAGCAGGGCGGCAAATGGATTTAAGAAAGCAGCATTCTCCTTGTTTGGAAGGGAGAGGGAAAAAAGTATGCTTTGGGGCAATTAAAGCAAAGGTATGAATTGCCCCTTGGACAGAAGGCCTGATTGGGTCTAATAGACTTGGGAATGACTAACTTAAATACAGGGAATCTCCAGGCAATTCTGGTGGGCATGGGATGTTAGGAAGTAGTTAAGTTCTTGAAATAACTGATGGCATCTCTATGAAGAGAATTGGAACTTCAGGGAGGGATACCCTGTGGGTCATCTGGGTTTTCAGGGGATGGGGCAAAGGTAAAATTGTGCTATGATGGTCGTTCTCTTATCAATGGCTTTCACTCTACAGACAGTGAAATTGGGAAGCACAGAGGGCAGGTTTTTCAATTTTGTTTGTATGTTTGCTGGACAAACGCAAGGGAGCGAGCTCCAGTCTCCTATCCTTATGGGGCGAGGTCTCCTTTTGCTGTCACATTAACGGGGCACATTCTGGCTAACCATTGTTAACAAAAAAGGAAAGATTTTTTTTTTTGGTCACAAATTTTTGTAGAAGAAAAAGGGAAAATGAATGAGATTATTCCAATCATGGAAAGGAGAATAAAAGGTTAGGAGGAGATTAAAACAACAGTAAAAGAGCAATACGTAGTGACAAGGAATATAAATCACAATAAAAACAAAAGGTTAGGAATGTAAAAAGAATAATAGAATACAACGGATGAGCTTAAAAGAAAATGTAAAAGGCTATATACTACAAAAATGAAAGGTTACACATATAAAAGTAAATGAGATAAAAGATTGAGATAAAAAGATAAAAAGATTAAGGTGAAAAGTTAAACAAAAGAAAAGAATGAATAAATGGAATTTGTTACTTAAGAACTAAAATTTAAAATGATAAAGGTAAAAATAAAGTCACAAAAAATAATGTTAGAAAGAAAAATCTTGGAAATTGGAGAGATGGCTCAGCAGTTAGGGGCACTTGCTGCTCTTTCAGAGGACCTGAGTGTGGTTCCCAGCAACCACATGGGGCAGCTCACCAGCACTGTAACTCCAGCTCCAGGTGATCTGATGCTGTCTTCTAGCATCTTCTCACATGTGAGAATACACACACATACACACACACACACACACACACACACACACACACACACAAACCCCTTTAAAATAGATCTTAAAATGATGTCTCCATGTTTATAATGTATGTGAGAGAAGATGATGAGGATGGTGCAGGTGGATTGTGGCGGTGGTTAGTGTTTTGTCAACGGGACAAAAATCTAGAGCCATTTCACAAGATGGATCCTCAGCTGAGAAAATGCCTTCGTCTGATTGGCCTGTAGGCAAGTCTATGGGATATTTTCTTGATCAATGATTGATGTGGATGATGCTATGGGCAGTGTCATCCCTGGGCAGTTGGTCCTGGGTTGTACAAGAGAGCAAACTGAGCAAGCCAGGAGTAAAAAGCCAGGATGAGCAAGCCAGTAAGCAGTGTTCCTCTACTGCTTCCAGGTTTCTGCCTTGAGTTCCTGTCCCAGCCTCCCTTGATGATGGCTGTAGTCTGCAAGGTGCATCCTTTCCTCTCTAAGTTGCTTTTGGTCACAGTCTTTATCACAGCAGCAGAAAGTGACCTAGGACAGGGGCCCAGGTGCCTTCACATATGAAATTTCATGTAATGCTTTCAAGAGTCATTTCAGGGCCAACTAAATAGAATCACTTAAAATCAACACAAATGTTTAAAATGTATAGCACAGCTGATGGAAACCCACATCCACTTTCTAGTCTACAGCTCTCTGCGTCCTAAAGTCTCCAATGTCTCACTTACCAGACTGGGAACACAGACCCTTCTCTTAGTTGCAAATAATAACTGTTGAGTACCCGCTGTTAGAGATGAAGAAATCAACTCACTTAGTTCCCATCTGTTTACTGTTTATTGCTGTGACGAGACACCATGACCAAGGCAACTCAGATAAGAAAAAATTTAGCTGGGGCCTTGCTTACAGTTTCAGAGGGTTAGTCCATTATCATCATGGCAGGGAGCATGGCAGCATGCAGGCAGGCATGTGCTGGAGAAGTAGCTGAGAGATCTACTTCCTGATCTGTAGGCAGCAGGCAGAGAGAGCAACACTTGGCCTGGCATGAACTTTCAAAACTTCAAAGCCCACTCCCAGTGACACACTTCCTCCAGTAAGGCCACACCCCCTAATCCTTTCCAAATAGTTCCTCAACTAGGGACTAAGCATGCACATGTATGAGCCTATGGGTGCCATTTTCATTCAAACCACCGCAACATCCCAACATAATTTGCCCTTCTATTCCCACTGATAGATTGCCGGAGTGCATATTCATTGAACTCTTTCATTTTTGTCTCTATCCTGGCTTCCACTTGGGTCAGTGGTTGTATTGTTACTGGTTTTGTTGCTGTGACTAAGTGACTTAAGGAAGGTTAGGTTTATTTCAGCTCACAGTCCATCACAGTGGGGAAGAAATGGTAGCAGTGGAAACCCGAGACATCTGCTCACGTTGTGTTCATAATCAGGAAACAGAGAGAGATGAGTCCTGCTACTCAGCTTGCTTTCCCTGTTGTATGCAGTCTAGCTCATGCAATGAGGCTGCCTACAGTTACAGTGGGCCTTCCAATCTCAGTTGTTAGTCTAACTTACATCATCATTCACATGCTTGCCAAGAGACTAACCTGACTTAGATAATCCCTCATAAGTGTGCCCAGGTAACTCTGTCCCCTAGGTGATTTTAGACCCTCTCAAGTAGACAATCAGTATTTATTATCACAGAAGTTAAATGAATTTTCTGCTTTCTGGCAATCTTTTAGACAAGATTTCACTGATAATCTCTTCTTTGAGAATTCACTCTTTATTATATTCCTCAAGAACGGCTTGTGAGGACAGCATTCCTTGAGTATGTGTATGGGTATGAGTGTGTGCATGTTCATGTGTATGTGTATACACGCAGAGACACTGGTTGTAAGTTGTGAAAGGCATTTGAGCTGAGTATAAAAATCCTTATCTCTGATTTCCTTTCCTTGAAAATCTGATAAGAATTATTCTTCACCATATTGTATTAAATAGTATCATCTGAGATTACCCTGGGTTTATCTTATAAATTATGTTATCTTTTTGTTTAGTTGTTCCAATGATCATTTAACATCAGGATATATATATATATATATATATATATATATATATATATATATATATATTATATATATATTAGGATATGTCCTGGTTTTGATCATTTAGAGGTCAGTATCACAAAAGTACATCATCTGTCTTTTCCATGTGTCAAGTCTTTTTTAATATCATCTAAAGGTTACTGAACTATGTTTTAGGTATTTATTCCATCATAGTTCTGATATTATTCTTTGGAGACATCAGTCATCCATATGTTAGATTTTCTGCATGTCTTATCATTTTCTCCATAATTCCTTTGATCTCTATTAGTTTCTATTACATTTATTCTATCTTCTCATTTTTTTGAAGGTTTCTCTGTGTAACAGCCCTGGCTGTCCTGGAACTTACTCTATAGGCCAGGCTAGCCTCAAAGTCAGAGATCTGCCTGCTTCTGTCCTCCCAAGTGCTGGGATTAAAGGCATGTACCACTCTGATGGTCTTCTCATTTGTATCTTCTGCATCATATACAAGGCCTTTTCTTTTTAGAACTCTAATATGTTTTTTTATTTCTTAGGGGGAAAAAATCTCTTTTATTTCCAAATTCTGCCAGTTTTCCTATCATTTCTACTTAAATTGTTATGTTTTGCTCTTTTCATCTCCACCACCATATGCAATACACTTTTAATTTTACAGTGGTGTGTTTGGTTGCAATGTAATAGTGTTCTACATCTGAGGAAAGTTTTCTAGCTATCCAGTATTTGAATATATCCCGTGCCTATTCATGTTAGTCAATTGAGTGAGATGGACTTCCAGAGCAGCTACCTGCAAGCAGCTGCTTTGTGCATAGGGTGTGAGGGGTTGTGAGATGGATTGGGGAAAGAGGACGATGAAATCCTCTGGGCTTTGCAGACCAGTGCTGTTTCTGCTGCTCAGAAAGCAGTGGACCATTTACTCCAAACATGGCACCCCTTGTAAGCACTCCTGCTCTTCCCCTCTCCGTCTAACTGGCTTAGAAGCTTTCTAGAACCAACCCTGCTTGCTTCTGTTTGTTTCTGTAGTCACTTATGCCCAGACTCTGCCTTGTGTGTGTGTGTGTGTGTGTGTGTGTGTGTGTGTGTGTGTGTGTATGTGTGTGCACACGCTTGTGCATGCTTGTGCCTTCTCAGCATGCACTGGACCCTGCTGGGGTGCTTTTGGTATAATCTCTATGTTGTTCCTTGGTCCTGGTCACAGCTGTGTCCCCTTGGGGTTGTTATTCTCTTCTGGGAATGCTCTCTTCCCTCATGACTGCCGAGACCCGTTAGTCTGGCCCCAACTCTTCTTAGTTTCTCCCATCCCTTCTCTGAGGCATCCCACAGGATGCTGCCTGGTCTCACTTGCTTTGGGGGAGTACATAAACTTAAGTCTGCAAATTTTCTGTTTCCTATTTTTTTTTGTACTTTTGTTTTTTTTCTTTATTTTCCTTATTGCTAATCTATATGGATTCTAAAAGGAATGGTCCCAAACAGAATAAAGCTATGTGGTATTAAAACAACAACAACAACAACAACAACAACAACAACAAACTCCCTAGTGATGTTAATGTCCAAAGGAAAGACAGCTGTTTGAAAGTAAAGCAAGGAAGGAATAAGCACAAAACCCAGTGTGGATTCAGAAGGGTACAGAAGGCAAGAAAATGTAATTGGAAAATAGATATTCAAAGGTATTGGTAATATTTTATTTCTTGTATTGAAATTAAGTCCATGGGGGTTTACACTATTGCTTACCATATGTAATTATGTATGGTTGGAATATTGCTTAATAAAAGACAGCCAAAACCTTTATGTAATCAAGGAGAACAGTTTTAATGACTTGAAATATAATTAATGCTAATTTGACTGTTGCTAATAACACTATCATGGTGTATTGTGTTTGAGAACAATGAAAAGAGAGCTTGGGGACTAGGGAGATGATGAAGTCAGAGAGAGTTTGCTGTACAAGCTCAAGGACCCATGTGAAAACCAGGCATGCAAGACAGAGCTGGGGCCAGTGAATGGAGACAAACAGATGCCTGGAGCTCATTGGTCAGCCTGCCTAGCCAATCAGTGAGCGCCAGGTTCTGTGAGAGGCCCTGACTCAAAAAATAAGGTGGAGAGTGACTGAGGAAGACACCCAATGAAACCTATGGCCTTCACACATATGTACATGTATGTGTGCATGCACATGCATACACACACACACACACACACACACATACACACACACACACACACACACACACACACACACACTATGGTGTCTTTAACAGGACCTGGTGACGGAAGGGGTGATTGGTCAATAGCCCCCCACACACACACACAGCAGGTTAATCTTGTTTGACTGAAGCTAGGGTAAAGTGGAAAGTGGGGGTGGGGTGAGTAATAATCATAGTGGTCTTTGTCCCCACAAGTCCTGTCTCCTGGAGCCACCACCACTCGAGGTTCCCTTCTGCTCTGTAGCCCTGGAAGTGTGTTCCCCTGGGAACAGGATCAGAAAGCACAGTGATGCAATAGCAAGAGGAACACAAACTCTAGTTTCCCATGAAAAGGGGAGCAAAAACAACAATCAACATGTATGGCGTGTCCTGCTATCGTAAATAGAACAGAAAGGTGTCTATTTATCTACCCATCTCTCTGTTCTGCAGACAGAAATGTCAGGCTGGATAGCCATGGTGGGGCGGAGGCTAGAAGAAAAGTTCCGCTTCCTACTTAAATAATTTAAAACATATATAGTGGGTTTGTGTATGCCTGTTGTAGTGTTTTTCAAAGAAAATGAAAAATAAAAATGCATCTTGTTCTGGCGCCAGTAATCTCAGCTGGGATCCTTGCCTTCAGCAGTTCCTTGCAGGGAACGCCTCCCCCTCCCCTCCAAAGAGGCTGTAGCAGCCTCTGTGCCCAGCGTGCACTCTGACTTGTCATTTGGTCATTCACTAAAGTCCATGTCTCCAGTGCCATCTCTCCAGAATGGCCCCGACAACTCAAGGGCCCCAGATACAACATGCAAATCAGCTTCTCTTAAAAACTGACCAAGAGCTATAGCTAAACATAAAGTTAAAAACAGAGAGGTTGTGACTGCATCTGCATTGGTCCCTCTCCTGGAATCTCTCCTTCAAACAGAAAGCTGCATTTGTAGCCATGGGTTCTGCCTTGGGGTTGCTGATCACAGGGCCCTATGGCCTCCCATCTGGTCCAGAGTCCATGAATGTCACCAGCAGAGGCAAGCCCAAGATGTTAGGCATTGGCAGGGAGCTGAGGTTGTCCTGAAGCCAAGAGGTTCGAACACTTCCTTACTCCAGGCGTGAAAGCTGAGTTGTAGGGAACAGGAAGTCTAAGTCTGGGAGATGATGGCATGTGTTACCAGCTCAAACAAGAAATCCAAACACGGCCGGTGAGGAGCAGGATATGTGATTATGGTGGGGCTTCCTATCAGTTCCTAGACATTTAGCATCAGTTTCAATTTTTTTAAAGTCTCAAATTTGACACTTTTTCAGAAAAAAATGGGACATATATATTTTTTCATTTATAGCAAAACTCCAGAGATATCTCCTTGTCAGATGAGTCTCTTGCTCCTACAAATAGAGTTCATTATTTTGTCAAAGTGAATTAAAATAGAATGTCACTTACTGAATGTCACATTTTTGGATGTGACATTGTATACAAAAAGGTCCTTTTAAAAGGGAGACAGAGAGAGAAAAAACATTTGAAAGTCTTGGTTGGAAACCCACTTGAAGGAGAAATATAGGCATTAAAAAATCCCATTTGGGTTTCATAAAATTCCTTTCAAATGTGACAGTCTGGTAGAAATCCAGTAGCTTCCACTTCCTAAAATACAATTTTGATTAAAAATTTATAAAGCTATTTGGAGGAAAGATGCTACATAAATTGAGAATAAGTCTTATGGGGCCCTCAGAGAGAAGCTGGGAAATTTCCACATCTAAGTGGTAAACAGTATCTGCTGCCTGCAAACAAATAACCCTTTTTACTACTTGGAGTGAATCCCTTTCCACATCCCGGTGATTTATGTCTGTGGCAGCTAAGAGTGAGCAGGCCACACTTGACTCTCCCAGAGCCCAAATCCTCCTCACCTCAGGTCACTTTCTTGGGGTTGAGAATGACCCCTGTGTCTTCCAGTGGCAGGTAGAAACAGGCAGAAAAGCTAAAGAATGGTCTGCCTTTTCTTCTGTCCAAACAAATCCTTCCCAGAGGCCAAGACTCAGATTCATGTGAGATAGAGGACGAGAAAGCCGCAGTATGTCTCCCTGCTCAGACCCAGAATGCTTCCTCGTCCCAACTCCTGACACCTCCTTTGCTTGAGTCCCTCTTCTGTCAAGATTCTTCCTCTTTGCCAATTCTAGACCCCCAGTGTACCATACAGATCTCTGCTGGGGCATATAATACATCCAATGCAATTAGGAATGAAAATGACTGTCTACTGCATCCGATTATGAGTTCCTGAAGAACAGAATCTTGTCTTATTAAATTCTACATCCACAATATAGGCTGGCATCCAGCACACAGTAGGTGCATAGGAAAAATTGGTTCAGTAAATGGTTAGTGAGATGAAGAGCTGAAAAGATTTATGAGTGAATAAGTGTATGTAAATACTAATGATAAAATGAAATCAAGAATTGAGAAATAAATATACACGAATGAACGGGTCATTGAGTGAACCAACTTTCTCTTCTGCACAGATTCATATATGCATATCCATATTTATATTTACATATATTTCACAACACATTATTCCTTCTGAAATGATTTTCCTTACATTAGAAGATTGTTTCGGCATCCTCAGGGAATGTGTTAATAAGGTGTGGAGACTCAGGAGCCAGAGTTGTCTGGTCCTTTGGTGGGAAGCAGATTTCTTTCAGGGATTTGGCTATGATGGGATTATTATTATGATGGGTTTATTGATAGGGATCTTCTTCACACAAGGACCTGCTTCCTGGTTTTGTTCCAGAGTCTCCCAAATTGATCACTGAATTCCAACAAGATCATCAAGATAGAACATAGCATTGGCCATTGGACCAGTGTCCTGGACCCCAACTCCTGCCTTTTCTCCAAGGAAAGGGGACAAAAGATAAGACCAAGAGTCGTCTGTGATGCTTCAGCTAAAACCAGAGCAAACCTACACTCTGAGCATTGCAGTCCTGGACCATGAACTCGATCTTGCTCCTCATCCTGGCCCTGATCCTCACTGGCCGCACAAATAGTGTGACCTCCATGAATCTCCGTTTTCTCAGTTGTTGAATGGAGTAATAACTCTTATGGAGAAAGTGCACAAGATAGGTGCTTAATAAAAGCCAGCACTCTTTTTATCTGAAGAAAAAGTTGGCAACAAATGAAGGAGAGAGGCTGCTCTTAACTTGAGGCTCTTGGCCTTTTTCATGTAAGCCATACCTGAGGACAGAAGTCCCCTGCACCTTCTCCACAGCTTCACCACTTGTGATGCTGGGGTCCTGGGCTTGTCTCCCAGGTCAACCCTTGGTTCTCAGAGGCAGCAAGAAGCTATGTTGCTGAATGAGCTTTGTCCTCAGACTCCCTGGGTGCTGAACTGGCACCATGCTTTGTTTTTGGGTCCTTCTCTAGATGATACCCTCCATTCATTAAATTGCTCAGCTTCCTGGGGCTGCCTCCAGACCTGGTCTCTGGATGATTCACTTCTTTCTCAGGCCCACCATCCCAACATCATTAATCCAGCCCCTGTGAGGCTGTCACAAGGTTCATTCATATGCATATTAGATAATACCCGTTAGTGATGCCCATTAATTAAGCAGAGCAATTTGTTTATAATTAACTGAAGAAATTTATGACTTCAGAAAACAATTATAGGAGCCGATATAAACACATTAGGTAGCGATAGCAATGCCAAGTCTAATTGCTTTCTAGAAGAATCATTGATAGTAATGCCACAGCCATCACCAGTCAGTTCTGACAGGAGCTTGTAAATTCATCATTGTGTGCCGGCCAACACCTCAGGCGATTGGGAATGGTGAAGTCCAGGCTTGTAAGTGACTTAGGGTACAGCACTAAGTCAGGCAGTAAGTCAAAAAAGGCAGGTCTGGAAAAATTACATATGCTGCAATCCCAATTTGGAGAAAATGATTTTTGCATATGTATTTCCTCCCAGGATGATGTATATGCATGCCCTTATGAATATGTATGTGTAAGTATAAATATATTTCTAGTGAAAGAAACATAAAATGAAAGAAATACATATGGAATACACATCAAATAAATATATAAATAGTGAAAGTGGGTTTTCCCTGGGTGATGGGATTTCTATTTTTACTTTTTAATGGTTATTTTTCCAAGATTTTATAAGAATTTATTCTTTTTATAACAAAAAAACTTAAAGGATAGGAAGAAACCAGGATAGCAATTATTTTTTAAGCAAATTGTTTTTAAAAAGTTGGATATGCCCTACTGGAATAGTTGTGGGGCGGTACTTTTTCGTGGGCATTGTGAAACTTATTTTTACTTCCAAGGGGAGGAAATGACAAAGTTAGATCACTGTTTTCACAAGCACAGTCCTGTTTGTTGGAACATGCCTTTTTGGTGCTATAAGTGGAGGAAGCAAAATTCAGCATCCTTCAACTTTAAAATAGTATCAACATGTGGAAATCCTGCCAGAGGCTGTTGGCAGGACCCCCATACTGAGGGGTTCTGAAGGGTCCTAATCAAACACACCAGCCAGTCACACTGGACAAGGACAGACTTTCAAAGGACTCTTGAAGTGTGTGCACTTAGGAGAGGGGTGGGAATCTGTTCATACTGAGTGATTCATCTTCCCCAAATGTCACAAGTGAAGAAATGGGACATTTGGCAGACAGTTGGGAATGCCTTAAAAAAAAAAAAAAACCCAGAATGTCAGAGGTGATCTGACCCCACATGCTCCCTCTCCAGCTGCAGAAGAAATGAGAATTCTGGGTCATCGCTGGCCAGCGACAGTGCTCACTGTAAGCAAAAACTGACTCCTTTTCTGTTCACATTTAATGAACACCCAGCTTTGTGTCAGCGAGGGCCTGTGACATTTTCACAGCACAGTGTGTTTCTGACTGTGGCCCATGGTCTGTTTCTCCTCAAAATAAAACCGTTGAAATCCCCATCTGCCTGGCATGCCTTTAAGAAGACTCCCTAGTTTAGGAAGTTTGGGAAACACTGATTATTCGTTCCCCGCTTGGAAAGTCCTGATGGCCTCAATTTAGCCACCTCAGAAGAGCTCCTCAGAAGAGGATCATGCTTACCCTTCGTTAAGACCATTTCTCAAACTTGTTTGAGCACAGGAAGTTTCAGGTCCTAGAACATAGCTTCACATCTGAAGCTACTGTTCCTCAAAAGACAATTTGGGAAAAGTCAATGAATCCATAGAATTAAAGATTTAGGATGGGTGAACTGGGTAATCAAAACTGGGCAAGTTAATTCATATCCTTAATTATTGCTATAGTTTGGATCTTGAATGTTATCCAAATATCCACATATTAAAATTTGGTTTCACAGCCCGTGGTGCTACTGGGAAGTAAAGCAACCTTTATAAAATCCTCCCTAGGGGGAGGATTTTAGGTCAATGGGGGTGTGTTCTTGAAGGGGCTATTGTGACTCTGACCCTCTCCTCCTTCCCACCCTCCATAAATGGACAGATCTCGGGTTGGAGAGCTGGCTCAGTGGATAAAGCACCTGCCATGCAAGTGTGAGGACCCAAGTTTGAATCCCCAGCACTTACACAAATCCAGGTGTGTCAGTGCAAAGCTGTAATCCCAGTGCTCCTACAGAGAGTTAGGAGGTGGAGACAGGATCCCTGGAAGCTCACAGGCCAGCTAATCTGGTATACACAGCTGCAAAGAGTAAGAGACCCTGGCTCACACATAACACCATCCTCTGGCCTCCACATATGTGCTGTGACACATGCACTTCTACACACACACACACACACACACACACACACACACACACACACTATAGAAAAAAAAGAACAGATTTCCTCAGCCATACCCTCTTGCCATAATGTCCATATGTGCCACCATATCCCCAGGCAACAATGTCAAATGGCCGTGGGCTGAAATTTCTGAAGCCATGAACTAAAACAACTCTTTCTTCTTTATGCTGATAATCTCAACCATTTGGTCACAGTAGCAGAATACTAACACACATGCTGGAATAAAGTAACCCCCCCCCCC
>CABHPP010119082.1:13371-24076 GCA_902168425.1 Peromyscus attwateri | reverse complement strand
TTCTTTCTTTCTTTCTTTCTTTCTTTCTTTCTTTCTTTCTTTCTTTCTTTCTTTCTTTTATTCTAACAAAACTTCACTATGTAACCCAGGCTGCCACCAACTAGTGATCCTCCTGTCTCAGCATTCTGAGCACTAGGATTGGGCACATGCAGCCACCATGCCTGGCTTTTAAACTAAGAAAAAGATATTGTTTCTTTTAAAAAATATTTTTTTATTGTATGTGCATGAATGTTCTGCCTGCATGTATGTCTGTGCAACACTTGCGAGCCTGGTGCTCTTCAAGGCCAAACAAGGGTACTGAGTCCCCTGGAACTGGAGTGACAGACAGTTGTGAGCCACCATGCAGGTGCTGGGAATCACACCTGCATCCCTTGCAAGAGCAGCAATTTCTCTTTAACCATTGAGCCATTTCTCCAGCTCACATATGGCTTGCTGAAATGGTTTATGATGTGTAGAAATAAAAAAATCACATAATTATAAAAATATTTCAGGTTTTTTTTCTGCCCACCAGATCTTAGCACAGGTATGTAAAGACACATTATACAGCAGAAATATATTTATTTCAAAAGGGATGCTTGGACAAGCAAGAGGGCTTGACGGTAAAGGTGACTGCCTTCAAACCTGAAGACCTGAGTTTGAGCCCCAGGACCCACATGGTGGAAAGAGAGAACTGGCTTCTGCAAGTTGTCCTTGGACCTCCATGTGTGTACTACAGCACTCAAACCCAGACGCACACAATAAATTAATTAACTAAAACGTTAAAAGGATACTCAAAGATCTTTTGGTTAAAAAAAAATGCTTCGACTCAAATTTAAATTGGTATTAAATGGTAATACTAATTAACACTAAGATGTACTTCTATCTTTTAGTTTGTTAAAGTCCTGGGGATTGAACCCAGAACCTTGTACATATTGGGCAAATATTGTACGACTGAGCTATGCCCCCAGCCCATCCTTTTCTGTTTTAAAAATCATGTGTTCCTTTAGTGTTTTCATACAATCTTAGGACTGGAAAGGAGCTAGTGAGTTCCATGTCCCTAGACGTCTCCCAATGAACTGGTTGGGCCAGAATTCGAGGCCCAGCCTTCTGATTCCTAGTCAAAAATAAGATGCTATTTTCATCTCAGTTCTTTTATATTGGTATTAAAATTGTGCCCCAGAGTAGATAAGTTGTTCTCTACTCTGAAGTGTAAGGTTATCATTTTGTGTTTATGCCAAGAGTACAGACCGGGGCTAGAATCAGGAAATCCAGTGTGCCTGGGTGATGAGTCTATTTGTCTATATTCTATTGCTATCACAAAATTCTTGAGGCTGAGGACTTTGTAAAGAAAATGGATTTATTTAGCACATAGTCCTGAAGGTCTCTGAGCAGGGGACTGGGCTCTGTTCCACTCTGGTGAGGTCCCCACAGCTGATGGGATCACAGTAATGGGAAAACATGGCCAGGCAGGAAGCCAGAAGACAGGGAGCAATCAATGTTGCCTTGCTCTTTTAGAATAGCCTCCTCCAGAAACTACTGGGGGTCCTATGAGAATTGCCTACTCCATGCTGTGAGTGATGCCCTCATCGAGGCCAGTTATCTTGCACCAGGCTGCATGTCTTAAAGACCTCCTGCTTTTCAACATCTCCATACTAAAGACGAAGATTTCAACATGAGAATCCTTGGAGCACAAACCCAACTCATTTCCACACTGTAGCAGTGAGTTCTTGGACTGTGAGGCCACATGTTCCCAACTCAGTACTTTGCATTTTTTTGTTCTAATATTTAAGGAAGATTGAATGGTTCCTTTTTGTAGGTACAGTGTTCTTTTCCATAATTCCTCTATAGGTTTAAGTGAGTTCAGAAAATATTTCAACTGGTGTTACCTCTAGGTTAACATTGAGTGGTTCCCTTTTCACTCTCACTGTGATGTTAAGGCTGTCTTAGCATGGATAGGAGGGGGATGAGAAAGAAGAGTCAGTGTAGGAAAGGATGGGAGTGTTTCCAGGAAGGAATGAAAAGATATCTATGCTCCTGGCCTGACTACCTATGTCTACTTCCAACTATTGTCATCTTCAAAAGTAATAGCAGGTTTAGGTTATCAAGTGGAAATTTTGAAGTAAAGGAATACAGAAGTTGTTGCTGTTTCAGCCATGCGTTGTCTACTAATTTCTACTACTCTGAGCAGACTGATCTGACAGCGTCTGGCAAAAGGGCAGGCCAGAAGTTGATAATTGGTTGCCATTTTATTTGTTTGTTTGTTTGGTTTGGTTTGGTTTTTTGAGACAGGGTTTCTCTGTGTAACAGCCCTGGCTATCCTGAAACTCTCTTTGTAGACCAGGCTGTCCTTGAACTCACAGAGATCCACTTGCCTCTGCCTCCCAAGTGCTAGAAGTAAAGGCGTGTGCCACCACTGCCCAGCATCCAGTTTTTAAAGTTTGAACAGTTTCACAAACAGTACAGGTTGTCCAGTTCCTCTGGATTGTCTCTGGCCAATGTAGCTGCAGGGAGTAAATTTTATACTGGCTTGCTGCAAGAAGGATTAGCTTCATCCTGTCACCTGATTGGTCCATGTAGACATCTGATGATGCGATGCAGGGTGGCACAAGAAATATGGCCTTAAGGAAAGATAGTTTGGCTACTGGCTAGTATCCACCCAAAAACCTAGATAAAAGAATTTTATAAATTACCCCAAAATTATTATTTAAAAATCTAAACAATGAAACAGACCTTGCCATCTAACATTTCTGTTTTATGTCTTTCTCTCAACTAATACCTGCAATCTTCCATTTGAATATTAGGTTGACCTAAGTTTTCTGTTCATATAATTGGAAACAAGTTGTGTTGACTCAGAAACTACTTGGTTATTTTTAAAAATCAAGAATTTACATTAATTCAGAAAATTATATTTTCATAAACTATATTTCCAGACATATTCACTTGGAACACAAAAGGGTAACATTGTTTTTGCTATTGGTAATAGATGTTTAATGTACCAAGAGCGCTGGTCCAAACATCATTCCTGGGGTTCATAGCAGTTCTAGGTGCTACACAGAGAAACCCTGAATACACAGCAAGTGTGAGACCCAGGAATGTTGGGTGGCTATTAGAAAACTAATCTATTGTTATTTTCTCAAAATGAGAAAGTCGGGGAACTCAAATCTGTTGCTTCTGGCTTTATAGCCAGTGCTTTCCATGCTGTCTTTAAGTTTCCAAGGTCTTCACATGTATTCATATGTGTTAAGTAAGATATATATTGCAGGGTATGGTAGAACATGCTTTTAAAATAAGAGGTAGGAGACAAAAACGATGTTATAAAGCAATGGTTTTCAACCTTCCTAATGTGGTGACCCTTTAGTACGGTTCCTTATGCTGTGGTGACCCCAACCATAAAATTATTTTCATTGGTACTTCATAACTATTTTGCTACAGTTATGAATCCCAAAGTAAATACCTGATATGCAGGATATCTGATATGTGATCCCTGTGAAAGGGTCATTTGACCCACAGGTTGAGAACAAGTGCTATGAAGCCAAGTGTAGTGGTGCATGCCTTTAATTCAGCACTTGGGAGGCAGAGGTAGGCAAATCTATGTGAGTTCGAAGCCAGCTTGCATAGTGAGTTCCACAACAACCAGAACTACATAGTGAGACCTCCCTCATCTCAGAAAGAACAGAAAAAGATCCTGTGCCCAAGACATGTTAGGAGAAGTGACAGGTAAGAAGACTGGGGCGGCAACTTGAGAAGTGAAAAGAGCACTTTAGGACAGAGGCAGGAAAGGAATGGAAATCCTAGCAAGGAAGCCCAACACAGGAAATATGGAGCTAAAGTCTCCAATAGGAGAATCTAACCAAAACTTAGGGAGCAGGGCAACATAGGAGGAGATGTGCTTGAAGATTCAGAGATGGAGAGGAAAAGGAGTTTTCATCAGAAGATGTTGTAAAGGCAGGATCAACATGGTTTGGGAGAAAAGAAATCCACGTGGTGAGAGGGAAGTAATGGAAGTTAGTGAGAGTCTCTTTGGCTGTCACAGGTAGAAAGGAGATAATGCAGCAAGGAAGGGGACATGGGTGGAAAGCAGCATGATACGAGAACCCATGGGAGGTGGGAGTAAAGAAAATGAGTGAGGAAGGCCCCACGGTGGTGTAGACCAGGGTCCCACCTCAAGGGAACTCCAAAGGAAGGAAAAGCCAGGCTGAGCACAGAGGGTGGAAGCCATAAAGGGGAGAGGATAAGGTGCAAAAGACAAGGGGAGGAGACAGTGCAGACCAGGCTCACGGGAAGGGAGCATTCGCGCAGGGATGCGGTGTTGTCTTAGAATCCTCCATCTGTGCACTGGCTTCTGCTCTCTGAGCCATGTCCTACACCATCCCTCATGAACCTCTAAACAACATCACACTCCAATGACACACGAACATGGAGAAGAAGCACAAGACCGGACAATGTCTTTTCACTTTCTCAAAAGACAAGGTTAAATGTGGTTCCTGGGAGAGAGAGTACAGTGGGACAAAGACATGTGAGAATGGGGTTAGAGGCAACCATCATTTTTCCAGCTGCTCCTTCAACAAATCCATGATTCATAGGAATGGGAGTTATGTTCAAACATTTATGTCAAAACATCCTCGATGTTAATTCACATCACTGAGTTCATATGCTGAAGATCTCCAAGTTTCCAAGAGTTTGATTTACAGGCTTTTCATAGCAGAGGTCTTTTCTGTGTAGCCCCTGCAATGCTTCTTGCCGCTTGACACTGCATGTACTCAGTGGGGCTGGACACCCTCTGCATCTGACTGTTCTAAGAGCTTGCCTGTTGGGATTCTAGAAGAGAAACTTTCCCTCCCCCGACTATTTCTGGTTTCCTCTTCAGTTGTATTAGTATGTGATGTCTTTGAGAAAACAGTTTCCATGTCCCCATAAAAACCTACCCAAAATCATAACGACTCAAAAAATGAAGATTAATGTTATATACTTTTAGCCACACCCAGGGCCATGTGCCTGGGCCATAGGCTTCATGACCCTCTGAGCTGTGTGGTGGGGGTGGTGTAACAGGAAGTAAGGACCATGCCAGGTGCTGGTTCGTTCACCTGAAGGTGGTGGATCACTTCCCTGCTATAAATGTAAAATCCTTTTCATAAGAACCCAAAACAACTAATTTTAATATTTTCCTTCCTCTTTTCTTTCTTTCTTCTCCCTTTCTTTTCCTTTATAATCCCTGATGCTCTTCTAAGATACTCACCTCAAAATCATAGTTCCCAAATCAGTGAGCTGGAATGCTAAAAAGTAATGCTATCATCTTGGGAATAATCAGTTTGAAGTAAGATACAAAATTCTCAAAAGTAGTACACATTATGAAAACTTTTCTAGTTGCACAGAACATATGAATCTTTCACATTATGAAAACACATGCTCATCTATAACCACCTGAAATAAATACCGTAAAAATGATAGTACACTCACTTTGTATGAGTTAGGCAGGAAAAAGAACCAAATGGCTTCTAGGAACATTTACCGGACTTGATTCTTTTAACCCTTCCTCCCTCTCTCCCTCACTCCATCCATCCATCCATCCATCCATCCATCCATCCATCCCTTTCTCCCATTCTTCCTTTTTTCCTTCCTTCCTTTCTTTTTTTCAATTAACTTTTAGGATATAGAGTGAATGAAGATGACAGGAAGGTAGCTAAGTGAGACAATGGGATAGCAGAGAGAATTCCAGACTATTAGGGCAGAGAAAATTTTACAGGGAGCTGCCACATGTAATATCATACAGCTAAGTTCAGAGTGGCAGACAGCATGGGGGAGGACAGTATTTCAAGAACAACTATTGTCCTTAAACGTTCTGCTCATGCATAATGCTAAGTCACTCAGCCCTTGCCCCAGAGTTCCTCGAATTAAGAAAAGGTCTTTCCTAACTTAGGCTGTTATACAAAGACATGAAATTCCACGGACTCTGCAATGCTTTCTGTCAAGTGGGGACTATTGGTAATGCTACTAATGTGCATATTTATGTACCCTGTAAATGATAAAAGAGCATATGACTTATTTCCACAACAACAAAGCTAACAGAAGTTTTGAAAGCAACCAGTTATTTTACCTGGGGGACTTTGTCCCAGGTGACAGGGATACAGAACCATGGAATTTAAATACAGGGGCATTCTTATGTTTTTATGGGGAGTTACACACAGTACCATCTAGCTAAAAGAAAAATTAAAATCCTGTTGCTTTCATATATTTTCAGTCGACTAGCCCTAAAATATGGAAAATTCATTATTGTGTTCATTCAGAGTATATTTTATTTGTTGTTTATAGGCTGGGCTGACATGATATGATTTGTGCTTTGCAAGGTCGCAACAAGCTCCTAGCCGGACAATTTGCTGAATCAAGAGGATGATTGTGTCTGGTGCCAGTCAGTCGCAATTAGGACCAGGATCAGGGAGGCCCGGGGCCTGTGCATCGTCTTGGGCAAGCTGCATAGAAATCAGCTCACCTGAAACTAATTGTCACAACAGAGACCTTATGCAAATGAGCCCTGGGGTTAGCGTGGGAAAAGAAAAACTGTCGCAAAGATAGGTGACCCGCTGGGCAGGGGGTCTGTTGCTGGGAAAAATCTTTGTTCAATGAGTTTAGAAATGTTTTCATTGTTCAAAACCTAAAAAGGAAAAAAGAAAGGAAAAGAAAAAAGTAACATGCACACCAAGAGTGGCAAACACACTCATCTAAAATCCCAATAAAGTGGAAGCCTGCTTTGGAGCATGCAATAAATTGGGAGTCCTTACACTTTATAAGGGTTTGCAGCAGGAAAATCATTGTGCCCTTCAAGAGTCTTTAAACTTTAGGTGCTGTGCATTGCAGAGTGGCCTACCTTGAAAATTCACCTGGATGGCTGGGCCTGCTGCCAGCCAGCCAGGACTTGTATCTCCCCAACTTCAGGCAAAGGGCACTGTGACCCATGTGAGGAAGGTATGCCTCCTGAGTGACTTTCCCTTCTGTCTCAGGTAGAGAAGACAGGCTACAGAAGGTCTCTGTCTCACAGGGAAATAATTTAAGGGACAATGACAGTTTCTTGAATTGTGCTTTCTACAGATGCTGGCAAAAAGCAAATGAAATGCAAGCGTTGTGAAGTTCTGGGAATGGCTGGCCATGCAGCTCGATAATAATAGACTGTAGTGATTTAGCCAACTAGAAGTAAAAAATACTTTTACTTTTAAATTCTAGTTCACATCCTTTCTGTTAACTACGAGTAAGAAAATTTATAAATTGGAAATGTAATTTGACCTAACTATAGCCCTCCTTTAAACTCATCTTCAAGATAATTCAACTTTCGAAAAGTAGATGGAGAAAAGCTCTTCTGTGGTAATAATAAACATTTAGGCTTTTGTAACAAAGTTATCTTTGACTTCTTCAAATTGATTTTTAGCTTTTCAATCTTATATCCCTAAAAAAAAAAGTGTAGGTTAACCCATTAACAGTGCTTAGTTTTCCATAAAGTTTTGACAATGACGTATTAAATAGTGTATATTCACAGCAGCATAAATACTATTACAAGAAAATGGAATACTCTAGGCCTTTTTAATCAAAGAAAACTAACATATTTTGTGTCTAATGATAGAAAAGGAAGAACAATTAGGATACTTAGATGAGGGGGGGAAAAGTCACGTTGCATTAGCTTTGGATCCAAATATTATCTTGTTTGGCAAATTACTGGATCTAAGAAAGGAAAATGGCTTGGTTTTGTTTCTTAAAGGGCTAGACTGAAATATGGACTTTTACCTGGCTAGCAAGCCCACAAACAATTTGGTAGCCACCAAAACATGTAAAGAAAGTTCAGCTGCAAAGTGCAACTTAATCACAACTTAAACCAGCAGAAACCAAAACTCCTTTCTCCCTTCACTACTGTCTGAAATAATTTCCACATATAGGAGACGGTTCACAGTGGGTAGAAGTGCTCAGCTTTCACTCATCAAACTTTAATCGGAACTGCATTTTAGTTTTGAATAAAGAACACTTAAAAAATTTAGATGCAAATTATTTTGCATTATTCATGCTCTAAGTGTCCTTGCAGATTTAAACACTTCTGAGGCCACCTTGATTCCAGTAATTACCTAGGCCCTCACTGCTCCGTCATGAATAAGGTATTTTGTACAAGTAAAGTATGCACCCGATGAGCTTTTAAAGTGGCTTTACACTGAGCTTGTGTATTGCTTCTTGTGCATGAGTGAGCTGAACATGAGTTGCAATCTGTCTCAGGTGGGAAACCCTGGCTGGGCATCCATGGGTGACGGGATGAAACCCGAGTGTCTCCCTCCACACATGCTCTTCCTTTGTCTTTTAAGAATCTCCCGCTTGATTCTAGTAGCTGTTTTCAGATGGGAGAAAGCAATAGATTCTAGGGAAAGAAGGGAGGGAGGAAAGCAGAGTCTGCTGAACTCTTCCGTCCCCAGACTTTGTGAGCATTGTCCACCGCTCAGCTATCTCGTCTCCGTCAGCAAAGGTTCTAAGGTACAA
This sequence comes from Peromyscus attwateri, assembly GCA_902168425.1. Taxonomy (NCBI): domain Eukaryota; kingdom Metazoa; phylum Chordata; class Mammalia; order Rodentia; family Cricetidae; genus Peromyscus; species Peromyscus attwateri. The sequence continues at coordinate 15,592 of CABHPP010119082.1, read as the reverse complement.
AGTCTTTGATTTTCTATGGATCTGGACATCTGCCTCCCCATCTGTCAGCCTAGCCTCCTGAGCTAGCATAACTAGGTACTGCCTCCACTTCGGTGCTTCTCCTGAAATGCAACTGGCTTCAGACTCAAAGGCAACTCAGATGCTTACAATGGGAAGCAAAGTGACCACAAAGCAAGAACCTAGAAGTTTATCTGCTCACTCACAAATAAAAAGGGTTTGCAAGAGTTAAATGTAATTGGCTGAAGCTTGTAGCTGGCGCTTGTTACAAAGTGCCCAAGCTTTTCCTTTCCAACTCCGTGGCTTTGAAGAATTATAGGAATTTTATGATGTGCTATTGGAGTTATACTGGCAGAGATTACAGAAAAGGGGTTAAAGTTGGTTTATGGTAGAAAAAAATTATGCAGAAACCAATAAAAATAAACACACTCAAGTAGACTAAACTTGCTGGGCTTGTAGTTTAGCTTAACAAAGGAAGTTTAGATGAAAGTAAACGTTGCAGCTTTTAGGAAATTAGTTGACACTCATACTTGATCATCTTTACTACACAGCGGTATAATTAATATTTAAACATTCTAATAATGCAGCTTGCTTTGCATGCACTTTTCAGCCTCACAACAGTATATTTTATCTAGAATTGTGCTAGCATTTTCTTCAGTACTGCCCATTTTTGTAGAGTTAAATTTAAAGTACTTTTCTTAGCTCTTATGGCCAGTAAAACATCAATAGGAGATGAACAGATTCCATACATCTACCAGACAGCTTATTATCAAGACCAATGTTTACCCAAGTTAGTAGATAATATATAAATTTTGCTTCCTGGCCTCTTTGAATGCTTGAATGATCTGAGTTGATCAAGTTTGAATGTTACATTTAGCTGTTGTCTGTTTACTTCTTAGTGTCCCAAACAGGAAAATTTTGACTATGTAAAGGTAGTGTAAAATCTATAAACAATACGTCAAATACTGAATCCCTGAAGCCTACATATCCATTAGAGTATTTGGTGAACTTAGTGAAGAATTTGCATTCTCGGTACATGAAATTCCTGAATTTTGAGAGCAGCATGTGAATTGGGAACTTAGTAAAATGTGGAGAACTAAGCTAGTTGGGTGAAGACCAACCTAGTTTATTTTTGTATGAGAACTAACTTCCTCTTCCAGCCTCAGGGACAACATCTTTCCAGGCACTGCCCTCCGCTTTTTCCCTCTCTAGAAGGCAAAGTGCCCAGTGTTCTTAATCTTCAAGTTTGAAAGGTGAGAATGATTCTTTCACTTTCTGTATTCCTGTGTCCTTTAGCTGAAACAGAACTTGTATGCGCATGTTCACTGCTCATTCTTTACAAGTGAGTAGGTGTCCTGAGCTATAAATCTGTTTTAAAATCAGCCCATGTTAGCCCCTTGAGGCTCACTTCATGGTAGGTACTGCCACATGGGAACCCTGGCACTTAGTGACCTGTGAAGAGCCACAGTCGGCCAGCATTGAGACATCGCATTGCTCTTATTCTGTGAGGCCTGCAGAGCTGTGGTTTGCACAAACTCAGTGGCACACATGAAAACTGCAAAATTGAGGCAGGTTAGCTTTCAATGATAAAAGACAAGCAACAGAAAAAAAAACAGTGTAGAATACTACTACAGAGCAACACTTGTAAACCAATGCCATACTGTAGGAAGCAGAGGCTCTCACCAAGTAGATGCCAGGAAATGCTTTGCACGGCTGTTGTATTTTGTGTCAAAGGAAACCATTTTCACAGACTCCCGAACATGATCTTTTATTTCTTATATTCAGAAACAGGACCCATTGTTTTGTGCCTTTGTATTTTATTGAGTTTTAGTTTGACAAAGGGGGTTATATGTATTCAGCTTACCAATAACTAGCAGCACACAGACTGTTTACAACCTGCCATTGAGGTGGTAGAGATAAGTTAAACCCAACTGTTGTCACATGTATGGGCTTGACAGATAGGTAAGTCTAACGGTGGACAAATTAAAAGCATTTTTCATATGCTAATCTCCACCTGCACAGGAATAATTTTTTTCTTAAGCCAACCTACTGGCAGGACAAATTCAAGAGCTAACAGTAGTACATTACTTCTAGGAATTATGACATGAGAAATGAATAAATACTTGTACAGGAGAAGTCTACTGTGCAATCTTTTCTTTCGTTCTCTTTTATATATATATATATATATATATATATATATATATATATATATATATATATATAT
>CABHPP010119082.1:0-13271 GCA_902168425.1 Peromyscus attwateri | reverse complement strand
AATAATAATTCCCTCAATATGTAATTGCTTCAAAATTATCTCAGAGGATTGACCTTTTAGTTATAAATAGACATCAAAGTGCAAGCAATCTGCCACCTTGCCCTTCAGGTGCTTACTTGTGAGCCTCATAGGGATGTGGGGGAGAGCCAGAGATGTCAATCAGAACCTACAGGTTAACCCACAGCAGTGAAATCTGAGAAGGTTTATAACAAGTAGGTAATAGTTTCAGGCTTTTGTGAGACTGAATAAACTAAAACTTCACGCTGGGACAAAACAGACCAGGCCATTTAAGGAACCAAGTGAGAAAAACCTCAGTCTTGCTATGACAAGGCCTCTCCTCTGTTGCTGAGGCAATGCCCAGCTGTTATAAAGTGCTCGACATTTCTCTAGGTTTTGCATTATTTTTCGAAAGGCTTTTGGGGTTTCATCTAATTTTGATCAATATTCAAATTTGTGCATAATTTCTATACTCTAGTTTTGAATGATAGAAAATTTCCCATGCTTGTTGAATTTCCCTTCAAGTAAGAAAGTGTGTCTTAAAATAAACAAAAATTATTGCATTTCTTTTTCTCTGCCCAAATAATAATTACCTCAGGTTATAAATTTAAATTTTACTACATCTTAAAAATGAAAACCAAAATAATTCAAGAGAAATCTCAAACAACAAATGACAATGAACCAGAGTGCCGAATGGTCATGGCTATCTAATGTGGGGCCTTACTGTCTAGTGAAACTCTTGAGGATCGGTAAACTATGGCCAAAGTGCCTACTTGTGCCCTTATTAGAGTTCTCAGTTACTATATGACTTTTTAGCTCTATGAATTAATTTCTAAGCCATGGTTACAGTCCTGCCACCACTTAGAAATCTGCCTTGTCTCCTAAGAGGCAGTTACAGAGACCAGTTCTGACATCCATGTCTCCAAGTGGAAGAGGGAATTAAAATAATAACGTATTTGGGGAGTAATTGAAGTGCTTTGCTTCAGTTTTACTTACAGGGAACCCTGAACAATGGCCACTTTGCCTTTTAAGTGGAATCTCAAGACTGATGTCCCGTAGCCAGGCTGCTAACAGGAGGAGAAGAGTCCGCAGCATTAACATTCTTTGATTGGAGCTCACATTAGGAGGTAGATAAGGGAACAGCACTGTGACCACCTCCTGGCCAGGGAGGACAGTGCCTGGAATGTCTGCAATGTGTTTCTATTTTTGTCACACCTATGTGTGGCCACCCATCTGGTCTGAATCAATCAGCCTCATCCCAGGACTCTGCTCCTCTCCCAGCTGAAATAATACCCTCCTTCCCATGTGCTCTGCCTTCAGGAGGGGCCCTGTGCACCACTACCCAGCCAAGGCTGCTTACAAGTCTTCATGGTTGTAAACATGGGTGAGCCCTAGACAAGCATTGGGAAGAATCTTATTTTTACATGAATATTTATTCTGCTGTTCTAGAAACAGTACTTGGGGAAAGTGGGTGAAACATTTCAGGAATTTTTTATAGCAAAAAGGAAAGAATGATGTTTTTCCTATGGATAGAGCTCAAACCAAGGACCTCAAACATGCTACGCAAGTCCTTTGCGTCTATCCGTATGCCCAATCCCTACAGCCTGATTGTTCTTCTTGGATACGGGGTCTCTCTATGTAGTCCTGGCTGTGCTGGAACTCAATATGTAGACCAGACTGACTTCAAATTCACACAGATCTTCCTGCCTCTGCCTCCTAAGTGCAGGGATTAAAGGTGTGTGCTGCCATGCCTGACCCTGCATCCATTTTTTTTTCATTTCTTTGCTTTGAATTTAACCCATGAGTCAATGTGTCATTATCCCTGAAGTCTGCTTCAGATAGACCACAGGGCAAAGAGTATATCTTATTCCCAAATCTCTTTCTACTCATTTGATACTGTTCCATTCATGAAGAACTAACATTCCATTTTTCTACACACCCCACCACTCCCAATAACAGCCCTGTACCTCTGCTTCTACATCACCTTGTTGGTATCCTGTGCACATCCTGTTCCCCATGCTGCTCTATCAGATTCCTCCACACTAGGCAGCCTCCAGCTTTCTATTCTACTGCTAGACTACTGACCTCTATTAAGTCAAGGCTCTCACCAGCAAAACCAGCCATGTTTTAGGGCCTCATACCATTATCCCCACAAAAGACCTTAAAACTTACTGACATTGGCTTTGGCAAATCAAATAACATAGCATAAAACTATTCATTTTCCCAATCTGCCTCATTTTTCCACTGCAGTGGGAAATAGCACCCTATCAAGGATGTCCCAACCGAGAACCCTGTAGTTTTGTCTCACCACTGTCTCACTCCCCACGTCCAGTTTGTTACCAGCAGTTACCACTTTTTCTTTGCCAGCGTTTCCAGAATCCGCCCTTTTTCTTTTCTTTCTCATGGTTGCGGTCTTTATCTAGGCCTTGGTTTTGGCTTCCGGAGAACTTAGAGCTTTCTCTGCACTCTCCTTTCCAATATATCAGACTACAAGTTACTTCAGTAACAGGGATGAACTTCTTTTTCCCTTGCCTAGGTCCTAGCCTGGAACATTCTGTATGTCTGGGCTCAACGACACTGTGTCTAGTCCTAGGAGTAGGTTCCTGTGTTCATTTTGCAGGTCAGACAATTGAACTCAGGAGCCTCCTAGTTATTTTCCACTCTTTTCTCCCACATTTTTTCTTACTTTTATCTGCATTTATTTTATGCCGAATTTGTTCCCGTGTCATCAGTGTTTGTTTCTTCGGTTTCATCGGGGATATCTTTTTCTTCTGTGAAACCTCCTCCTCTGGCTTTGGAACAGTTTGGAGGGGTTCATGTGTGAGTTCATCTGGCTATGAGCCCTGTCAGTTGGTCATTCCACCTTGGGTGACTTGTTCATCTGGATGTGTTCAATGACTCGAGAAGTGACAACTAAACTTTTAAGTTCAACATTGTTCTGCATTTTTGAGTATGTGCAGCAAGAATTCTGTACTTTATGGGGGCCATCAACCCTGTGTCCAGCCCTATGTTTGGCCTGGGCACACCTACCAACTCCACCACTACACTGCCAGAACATCACACATTGGGTCAAGAGAGTAGTGAGCCATCTTCACAGGTCACCTACCTCGGGCCACCTAGAGGTAGTTTTTCTATTACTTTTTTTCAGACATTCCGTCTTGATCCAGACACCTTTCCATGCTACACAGGTCCCTGATACGCACCTCCAGGTGGTAGATCCTGAAACCTTCTTTCTCTGATCCCTCCCTCCCACCATCTCTCCCTTCCCCCTCCCTCCCTTCTGCCCTTCCTTCTCAGTGTACCAGAATATAACCATTATGAGAATGTCCACGTTTGGAACACTGAGCGTCACTGCTTGCTACCAATGACATTGGGTAGTTACCTAAACTCTCTGTACCTCAGTTTCCCATCTGTACAATGATTTATTTTGATGAATAAGTGAGATAGTTTACTTGGAACACTGCCGGTACATCATAAGCATCATTTAAATGTCCACAGTCATCATCGCCACATCTCAAAAGCAACTGCCTATCACAGCCCTTCCACACACTGTGTCCTCTTTTATCCTTGGATGTAAGTTTTGAAGATGACACAAAGGGGATTTTTTAATCTCCTCCTAATAGTAGCTTGTATCTTAGGCATTTTGATGAAAGCTGATAGAAAATACCTGATGTCAACCAGATAATAATAAAGACTTAAGTGCTTTTGAAGAAGATGGTGACCATGCTGGTGGTAGAAATATCAGTAAACAGTTCTTTGGGTTAACATGCTTTGACTAAGTCTCCACAAAGCACTTAGCTTTGCTCCTCAGCTTAATACTTTCCCCCATAACATGGCTGTATGTTATGTGTATGAAAATGTATTGTTCTGCATATATGAGATTTATTTCTTAGAAAGTAGAGAAATGGAAAGAATTTTAAGTGTACTGTGCATACTTATTTAGATCTCACATCAGGAGATAAAACAAATGAAAACTCCAACTTGTTAATAATTTACATTTTAGTGGAAAATGCATACATGCTGTTAAGCTACCTCAAGACTCAATACAGAAAATGCAAATAACTTACATCCACTGTGCACTGAAGACAGAATTTGGGGAGAAAACAACATCAATTTAAAAACTCATGTGTTTTCAAGACAAGGTTGACCATATTTACAGGGCTATAATTATCCTGACTAATGTCAGATGAGCCTTATGAAGTATTCATGTAGGTGATCTGTCAATTCATCAGGTGTTTCTTACAGAAAGTCCACTGGCCTACCTCACCACCCTGGGGGTGGCTTACATCTAGGGGATTTCTCTTCAGAAAACCATGCCATTACTTTTTTCTACTAGCTTATGCAAAAGTTTCATGTGGGGAAGAAAAGCCCAATGGGGGGGTGGTGTGGAGAGAAGGAGAGAAGGAAAGAGGGAGGGAGGGAGGAAAGGAGGGAAGGAGGGCTGTGCGTGACAATAACTACTTCTGTCCCTTTGGTTTTTGTTCTTTTCATGGCAGGAACCTTTTAGCTGTGCTGCCAGGGTGACTGCTCTGGAAGGCTGGAGGATGTGTTGTGGAAGGCGGTGTGTGATTGAGGGCCGTCTGACACAACCTTTTGTTGCATTGAGGTGTTTGATCCTCTCTCCCTTTCTTCTAAAACCAATCCCATCCCTTTAAAAAATGGATAACCAGCACTTCTTTTACTTATTGTCAGCTTTTGGAAAGTTCCTGGGAGGTATGTAGAAGTTTAACTAGTTAACTCTTTGCCTCCTGGCGAGAGTGTGCCTGAATGGCCTTCCTTCTAAGCAAGAGGGATCCTTGTCCCTTGAATCAGGTAACTGCTGCAGTCACACAGGCCAAGGATTGAAACATTTGAAGTTCTAAAAATAAGCATTTGTGTTCAAGGTCTTCAAATTCATTGGATTCTGCCTTTGAAATGGGACACGTGTCCTTATTTTCTTCTTGTCCTAGAACTGAGGCATGTGCGAGAGAGAAAAAGATGTGATATGCTCATTTCTGAGTGAAGAACAATAGGCATTGGTAGTAAGTAGCCAGAGAAGAAGATGGTTTCAGAGCTAAGCTGTGGAGACAGTGAGGGTAAGGCCTTCCAGCCTGCTGAGAATGCTGCAGTGTTCTCTCCTCCAAAGAAGGGATACTGCCCAGACCTGAGGAGAGAAAAGAAGCTTAACTGGATTATTTGACAAAAAAAAAGACATGTATGGTTTCTAGATTGTGACCTACATTCTGCACACAATAATGATATTTTACGGTGGTGATAGGGTTAATAACCTAACATCATTCATGTAGTGTTTTTTGAAAATTGAATTTTACTGCTACAAAGTAAATGTAACAGCCCTCTGGAGACAATATTACAGGCACTTTATTGTTTGCGGAGCTGATGTCATCTTTCTCCAGACTGACTTTAAAACAAAGGCAGAGCATTTAGTACAAATATCACTGTGTGAAAGGAAATCTACTGAAATACTGTTTAGAAGGTGAGCTGATAAAATAATGTACTAATACTTGGCTTTGATCATCTTATGCTGTAAAGTTATGACTTCAAAATACTTCTCATGTGACCTCTATTCATGGCAAAGTCCATCCTGGAAATTTCTAGCCAGCAATTCTGGCACTATTTGCACTCCAGTTGGAATATTTGTTTAAGCTTCATGTCTATTTTAAATACATTTTTAGTCTCCCAGGCAATTTCTTAACAAAGTTGATGTGCTTGTGTGAGAAAGGCATTAAATAGCATCTTTCAAAGATGATGTATATGTGATTTAAGAAACAAAGTATGGAGAAAAAGCTATTTAGTTTCTATAATGAACTTTCAAAATCACCTGTGAGTAGTGACTGCAAAGTTTGCAATTTAAATAAGCTGTTTGAGCCATTGCCAAGCAAGCATTCTGCATCACAGGTTGCTTGCAACTCCGAGTTTGGTCTCAGTATCTGATGCACGTGTAATACAGCGTGAAGTTGTTTGTGGATCACACAGGAGCTTCTTACAGTTCCATTTCAACACTGTAGCCCTTGAAAATGTATCAAATGAGCAGACACATTTGGCAGTTCCTTACAAGGCGCAAGTAATTTGTTTGTAAATCAGTTACCTTTCAAGAAAAGTTGAATTAGGGGAAACTAGTTTCTTTGATGTTTCCCCCACTTAGAAAACCAAAGAGTGAATTAATGATCATTTTGAAGTAATAATGGTAATGAGGAAAACATTATTTAGTGAGCTACCCTATCTCAAAATAACTGTTCAGGTAAGGCAAATAAGTCACAGCCCCATAGACTGAAACCCTGGTGGTATATTTCTAAGAAAATGAATTTACTATTTTTTCCTTTGTCTCTGAAGTCTGGTTGAAAGGAAAACACAGGTCAAGGAAATTGGGTTAGGGAGAAAGCCTGCTGTGGGGTAGTGTGGAATCACAGAGCACTGTCTATCAGGGAGTCTTCAGACATTCCGGAGATCAGCATACTGAGTATTTGTGAGTGCTCAGTACTGATGGCATTTATACCGGTCAGAAATGGAGATGCACAGTATGTCTGTGAAGGCACTGTGTGTTACTGTTGTATGAACTATGCCCAGAAGGCAGCCACTGAACTACAGCTGCTTTAAAAACAAGCCACCAAATAAATAAATAAACCACCAACAAACTTATCTCACTAATGACTATACCTTTATATAGGAAAAAAAATCATCTTGTTCAAGGTTTAGTTTTCTTATTTTTAACTATATAGATGTGTGCAGGGAGAGTGTGTGAAGTACAGGTGCCCACAGAGGCCAGAGGCACTTGATGCCCCTGGAGTAGAACTTACAGACAGCTGTGAACTACTGGACGTGGGTGCTAGTAACCGAACTCCAGTCCTCTCTGAGAGCACTGTGATCTCTTAACTGCTGAGCCATCTCTCCAGTCCTAAGAAAATCTTTGTTTAAAGCTTGGAGTTATTTAAAACATTTTATTTTAAACCATTAGCTATTTACCATGGGCTAGGCACTAAGTCCCTTAAAGCCTCATATATCAGTGTCAGAGAGAACAGCTTGGCAAGGCTCAGATCTGACACGCTATATGTATTTAAACAATGCTGGCTGAGTGGCTGATAGAATGATAGAGTGATGAACAAGGTAAGCCCTTCATTCCATGTACGTATAAGGAGGAACTAAAAGATCCTTCCTTTGAACAAGCTAGTAAAGCTGTAAGAAGGGATATGCAGGAGTTAGGCTTACCACGGAGCCAGCTTCTAGCAGGTGGGGCAGGGGAGAAGAGAGGTCTGTTGCCACTGGGAACAGCATCCAGGACATGGCAGGACTTTTAAGTGGCACAGCCCATTTTTGAGCTCTGCCCTGATCACTGCTACTGGAAGGAGTGTCTCTCCTCACTCCTTGTCATATTGTCAATAGTAAGCACGTGCATGTCCACACACACACACACACACACACACACACACACACACACCATTGGAACTCGAGAATCAATGCTTTTCATTCATCTCCTGGAAAAAGGAGCCCTCTTTTTGGCCAGACAGCACTGGTTAACACTTGAGCTATAAGAAAAGGAGAGAGCGTTGGTGTCTAAATCACCTGCCAGTGTCAGGATGGGTTTTTCCAGCACCCCTGTGATAACCTCCTCAAGTCACTGAAGACATTTTTTAATCCCCCTAGTTAGCAAGAAGTCCTATGGTTGGGACACTAAAAATGGGCCAGTCTGGGACACTCCCAGCTGTGTGAGGCCTTGTGTTACCGTCTCCACAAAGAGACACAGGCTTCCTTCCTTCAGCACCTCCACGTCCCCTTGCTGGTGACCCCCTCCTTTTCTTTTTATCATCCCAGGCCTTCCCCTCCCTCCCCTCAGCCACTCGGCAGGGAAATGTGCCTCTTGTTCCATTTGCTGGACGTCCCCTCAATCCTTCCACACTTCTCCCCTTTGAGGTCTCTATTCCAGATACAATCATGTTTGATTCCCATTCCCTCCACTCAGACTTCCTGGCCCCCTAGCCCCAGTAGGTGTGCCTGCTGCCCGCACCATTCGGCCCAAGTTCACTTGTGATGCACTTGACGTGACTTCAGTGTGTCCACTACGTCCTCAATCATCCTCCACTGCTGTCCTCTTATTTGTGAGAAAGGGAGCAAGAATGAGTGAGCTGCCTCAACTTACCCAGTTAACCCAGCTGAAGTGAAAAATTGACCACTAGTGAAATGAAGGACGTGGGTTTGAGCTAAGAAGACAGACCCTGCAAATGTGACTGCTGATACCTTTTTAAACGCTGTGCCCTTCACCTGCTGGTCAGATGGTGCAGAGGATTTGGAAAGGGTGAATGGAGGGAGACGCGTCGGTTATCGTCACAGTTGCTAGTCAACTGGGTACCTTCTCTGGATATCATCAATGGGTTAGGGGATCTGTGAACCACCAGAAACTGAATGTAGTATTTTTAATATTGATACATTTTTCTGTGGGGGGCATATATGGAGGAATCTCTACCTTCTTATCCCACCTAGTACTGAAAATGAAGAGATCAAAAGTCACCACTGAAAGTAAAGACACCTATTTTGTCTTGTTTCCTAAGGCTTTTTTTTTTTTTGGTCCTCAGCACATTTTAATATTCTACGTGAGGTAGACAGTTTGGAAAGTAAAAATGGGTTTTAAAGCAAATTTACCTTCTTTAAAAGAAACACATTTAAGCCACCTACCAGGTTATATAGTTCCCATTGTTTTTCTATGATTTTAGTTTATCACAATTCAAAGACTGGTCTTTTTTTTTTTTTTAACAATGGGAATAATCACACATCTGAACATAAGAATTAGTTTTATGCAGTTCCATAGAAAACCAAAATCTTGAGAAACACTTTCAAAACAATCAGAGAAAAATAAACCATTCCTTATGTCACTCTTGTTAGAGAGGGATTAAGAAACTGGCAATTATTTTGGCGACCTTAATTGTTGCGCGACAGGAAAATATGTAATTAGAGCACGTTCCCAGGCCTGCACACCTGCAACGCATCCTGAAACATAATGTCAGCTTTCAGTGCCCATCCGTGCCAGGTTCTAGCACAGCCAGTCACAGTGACACTCTGAGAACACTTGGGTCTCATGTAATGTGGCCTCTGTGTATGAAAGAAGCAGGCATTTACACCACCACACAATGGAGCGCATTGCCGCAACACTGGCTCATTATTTCCTGACGCCCACCTTCGGCTCTGCCCTGGTTTACTCCATTTGAGGTTTTATTGTTACGGTATAACGGTCCTGTACATTTCTGAGATTCCCTGTTATTCAGCTTATTAATACAGCGCTCACTTGATTACCGGGCTGCAGTTGCGCAGCAGAAGTCAGAGGCTGAGGAATTTGTGGCATGATGAGAGCCAGTGCTTGACTTTTCATATAGAAATCTGGGCTGCAGTAGCTCCCGAAACAGTCATGTTTTAGAAGGCACCCTGGATCCTCTATATGTTGTCAAGAATCCATTTTCCACATAGAGGAGGCTTAAAACATCTTCTGGCTAGTTTGACAGTGTTTCCGGGTATGGGGAGACTCCATCCTGGTGCTCGTTAGCTTTTAAATATTCCTTTTACTGGTTTTTCTTCATGGAAAGGAACTCTGTTGATAAGTAAAGTGGATAGAATGAAGAAAGAGCACACAGGGTGCTTGCTGTTCAGATAACTCTGTAATCTGGCATACTGATAGTTAACAGACTTTTCTCCCCTAAGGGAGATACACTGTATTTTGCTATCTGACATGTTGTCATATATAAAGAAATCAATTGGTAATTAAATGATGTACCTTGTGAAGATGACAAAAGGCATTTGGTTGCGAAAAGAGAACTGGGTTTTGAGGGGTTTGTAATGAAGGCCTAATGACTATTCATAAGAGATTTTCAGTCCGTTGATCCACTTGACTGGAAAGTTCTGCCCTGGAGAGTTAGTGCTGTCAGTTTCTCTCACCTCAGAAAGCCGCCGCAATCGACGGTGTAGAGGAAGAGCGAGAAATTATCTAGTTGTTGCTCTAGGCCTGTCTTAGGTCACATGCAGAAGACACATCTGGCTTTCTGTAGGTGCAACCTCAGGACATAAACTTTGACTAATTTTTAAACCATAAATATGTACAAGTGACACTGAATAAGTTTCTTTTTATTCATATTTTCTTTATTTTAGAGCACATACAAGTAGGATGGTATGCTGCTATTTTGGCCTTATTTTTCTTCCAATTTCAAGTTATATATTTGCTTATTAGGCTAAGAGTAGTTGTGATGGTATTGTTGAGGATCAGATGATGAGGGTCTTCTCACATGCATCCAGTGAACACACCTTTACAGAGAATATGCTAAAGCCACCATGTAGGAAGGCCAGCAGATATTAGCAAAGGGAATACTATTCTTTGGTGCTCCTGGTAGATGCCTATTGTCTTATTTGTCAAAAGGCAATAAGATGTCCAAATTTATATTCATAAGAAGAGATACAAGGCTCCTACCACATAAGAAAGATGAATCGAACTCCACAGCATAACTATTTCAGTGTCTTCATTAAAAATAAACAATGAAAATTTGTGTATTCAGAACAGACCAGTTACCGTCAAACACAGGCCACAAACAGGACTATGGGGCCACATAGAGATGGCAGAAATAAACAACTCAATTCTCACAAATATTCAGAGTCCACTGAGAAGCCTACATGTAGCACAGTTGTGCTGCTTAGTGACACAGAGCCTTGGGGTCCAGTGACAGGGTGTTTCTGCCACCTCCCATCCATCCTTGGAGATTTTTGAGTTTCTTGGTTTTTGTTTTTGAGTCTTTCCCTGTTTAATCAAGTGTTGGAATTAAAGGTGCGTACCAGAGAAAAGAGTGTTCTAAAGACCACTGGTGATGTAAAAGTGTGCTGCTTTATCCATTGACCAAGCCATATTAGCCAATTCGGAGAGTCTATGGGATAAGAAAGGTCTTTCAGGAGCTTCCAGACTCACCTCCAGGATCCCAATAGAATGGTCCCAGCTGTTGATTTCTGTGGGTATTTACTCTTGGAAAGTACCTCTCTGTGTTATCTTATCGAGCAGCTCACCTAATCAAAGGTAAATAGGTTTATCGCCCCATTAAGGCTTGTTTTATGGCCACATGAAAGTGGCGTTTTGAGTGGGTATCTGTCAGAGTCTTTGCCTGGAACATCTGTAAAAGACGCAATGGAAGCGTCAGAAGCTACCCTCTGCCCGCATCGGGATGGTTCATACATAAGGAATCTAAAAAAGGATGTCACTGTCAATCTTACTTCAGTGTGGTGGTCAGTGAGTTTTGCTGATGTGTTTTCTGGAGCTGTCAAGGTAGACCGAATGAATGGACAGATGCCAGAAATGTAATTATGTTTATTAATATACATTGATTGCTTGTTTAGTTTATAAAACGAATTTAATGATACATTAGTATTTAAGCCCTTTATAGCCAACTTAATGATTTCTTGTGATACAGTGTCTAGTGGAAAATATTCTATGAATATACCTGTAAAGTCCACCTCTGTTATCTAATTAGTAGACTTTAATTAAAGTAGCTATAATTATGGAATTGACTAGCTACCTCTCCAAATGATAGAATCATAGGTCTGAATGTATAAAGATAATGCCTTGGTTATTCCATGTTTGTAGAAAAGGCAAACCACCTAAATAAAGAAATTAAGTCCACATCAGTGCAGCATTAAAAGGGAGAGAGAATGCCAAGAATTCCATTAATTTGGGATATAACTGCCTCAAACTTCCCCGAAACACTGACACCAAAGAACATGACGCTATCAAGCAGTTCTCCCTTAGGACACAGAGGTAAGGCAAACATGACTTTAAACAACACAGGATCACACAGTAAAATTAAGGACACTGTGTTCTACCAGATGCCAAATACAGCCACCATTTGTAAAGCTCAGAGAAGGGAGCATTTTGTTCAAATGTCACCTCCACGGCCTTTTTCTCCATGAAATTTTCCCTGCTATCCACATCTTCCTCTCCCCTAGCATGAGTCCATGTTTCCAGTGAATATCTTGTATAGCACGGTGGTCCTACCAGGTGTTTCCATGAGATAACTGTGGTTCCAAGAAAGCTTCAGCACTTAAGAAGGGAGAGGTGGCCTCTTTTCTCTGTATGAATTACTTTGACGATGACTTTTGAAACATATGTCACATCCCCCAGTTAGAACTCATTACATCCTTCACCAACGACTGCTGACAATTTCCATACTTCCTAATAAGAACTTGAGTTGAATGGGTTTATGGGGCTTTCTGCTTCTCTTCCTATTTCTTTCCGAGGCCTCTCAGTCATAAGCATTCAGTGCCACTGAGAATAATCATAAGATGGCCACCATTTGCTTTTCCCTTTAATGTTTGGGAGCTACTCCAGAATGTAGTTACAACTGCTCAGAAGGGCTTTTTCACAAATTGTTTACTGTGGAAGTTGCCACCCTGTTGTGCTTTTCATCTGCACACATAGGCAGCAAGCACTGATGTCAGTGTGACAAATAATGTGTACAATTTTTAAAAACACTACATTTACTGAATCCCCATATTATGTTTTCATGCTGGTCTTTAGGAGCAGTGCTAATACAATACTCCTATAAACCAATCTTGGCCCTGGCAGGCCCTATTGGAACTAATGGGGCCTGACAGTTCTTCAGTTAAAAATTATACATGAGGGTCACTTTCCCTTAAATTATCTATTGTATGCCAGCTGTTCACAACTGCATGGCTTCACTTCCTTTGCACTGTTAGGAATGTCTACTTCCCATAGCATCCATCACAACTACCCTCGTAGATGCCGTGGAAAGTAGTAAAACTTCAGCACACCTTGGTGAGGAAGCAAGCAAGAGGTACGTTTGCCATTTTATATATATTTCTGAAAAAAAATTGCAGAGTGGCTCGTTTTGCTTGTTTCGCGCCATAGCACTTGAGTTGTGTCATAATTTCTCATTTACTGAACAACTTTATTCTATTTTTTTTTATGCTCCTAAAATGCAGCTTTAAGCACCCATGAGTGGCACTCCCGTGCTGTGAGCACCGTTGAAGGCACCCTCAGACAGATAAAAGTCCTGGGGTTTTTTGTTTTGTTTTGTTTTGTTTTCTTGGGGAGGAGAGAAGAGGAGTCATCACCAAGGGCCTCCCTTTGTTTCTCAGGCCTATTAAAACTATAAGCAATAGAACCACTAAAAGAAAGGGAAGAAATACCAAGCTTTGTGTGTGAATGGAGGCGCTCTTCTCAAATGTTTCTCATTACCTTGGAGTGGTTATCTCTGGATTATAATTAAAATGCTAGGGGTTTTTTTTTTATGTTTTTTTTT